>JAJOZX010000211.1:0-65000 GCA_023014485.1 Bathynomus jamesi | reverse complement strand
AAATTAAAAGGCCCGAAATTAATGAAAACAAAGGGAAAGTTGCCATCGTCTTACAGATTATTACAAAATTTCAACAAACAATCTGGAAAAAAATTATCCCAACAACAACACACTTCAAATATCCAATAAACCACCCAGCAACCAAAGATTATACACGAAAGAAATATTACAATTAAAATAGACACATAAGAATGTTAACAGTTCTTACAATAATATTTATTTATTTAACCAGGGCAAACCATTAAGAGGCAAAAAATGCAATTAAGAAAACAGTAGGCCCATCGCCAACTTACTGACAATGTACGAATCTAATTTGTACAACCCAGGGCTAATATTAAAGACCAAATCCGCATTATTCTTGATCACACTTGATTCCAATATATTTCTGCTAACAATAGATTTACTAAACCTTAATTTGGAAGCATTTTTCCAATCAATGGGATGATTAGAATCTCTTACGTGAATGAAAATGGCGTTAGATTCCTGGCCACTTCTTATACTGTATTGATGCTGTTTAATACGTAACTCAAGAGTCTTACCAGTTTGGCCAATGTAAAATTTATTACATATTGTGCAAGGGATTTTATATACACAACCATGTTCACTTAAAGGGGATTCTTAATCAATGAATTCTTAATGACATCTAAATTTTTGAACGCAATATTTACGTAAAAGTCCTCAGCAGATTCGGGAGCTCGAGGAAATTTTCTCTGAATGGTAACACTAAAACATTTTTTGTGTTATAAGGAATCTTATCCTTTACTTCGTAGAAGGTTTTCTTTGCCATTTTTAAGGACTTATCTATGCAGTTCTTTGGGTATTTTAAATCAAAAGCAATTTTGTATATTATACTAATTTCATCGTCAATAAACTCAGGGCTACAAATTCGTAGGCCTCTTAGAAACAAAGTAGAAAGAGCGGATCGTTTTACATTAATGTGGTGATCAGAATAATAATGTATATAGGAACAATTATTAGTGGGTTTTCTGTAAACATTGTACTTAAACTTTTTTCCAGACCTATATATTAAAACATCTAAAAAAGGGATCGAAGAATCTTTTTCTATTTCAACTGTAAAATTGATAGAGGGAATTAAATTATTAAGTTTGGGTAGGAATTCATTGAGATTTAAAGTCACTGGCCAAAGACAAAGAACATCATCTACATATCTAAACCATGGAACATAATTTGGCAGAATCTTCCTTAATAACTTACTTTCAAAAAACTCCATATATAAATTACTCAAAATGGGGGAGAGAGGGTTTCCCATCGCCATACCAAATTTCTGTCTAAAATATTCATTATTGAACACAAATTAAGAATTCATTGATTAAGAACTCCCCTTTAAGTGAACATGGTTGTGTATATAAAATCCCTTGCACAATATGTAATAAATTTTACATTGGCCAAACTGGTAAGACTCTTGAGTTACGTATTAAACAGCATCAATACAGTATAAGAAGTGGCCAGGAATCTAACGCCATTTTCATTCACGTAAGAGATTCTAATCATCCCATTGATTGGAAAAATGCTTCCAAATTAAGGTAAATCTATTGTTAGCAGAAATATATTGGAATCAAGTGTGATCAAGAATAATGCGGATTTGGTCTTTAATATTAGCCCTGGGTTGTACAAATTAGATTCGTACATTGTCAGTAAGTTGGCGATGGGCCTACTGTTTTCTTAATTGCATTTTTTGCCTCTTAATGGTTTGCCCTGGTTAAATAAATAAATATTATTGTAAGAACTGTTAACATTCTTATGTGTCTATTTTAATTGTAATATTTCTTTCGTGTATAATCTTTGGTTGCTGGGTGGTTTATTGGATTTGAAGTGTGTTGTTGTTGGGATAATTTTTTTCCAGATTGTTTGTTGAAATTTTGTAATAATCTGTAAGACGATGGCAACTTTCCCTTTGTTTTCATTAATTTCGGGCCTTTTAATTTTCCTATTTCAATTAAATATTAGTGTTAATAACCATTATAATAATTTTTTTTTTTTTTTTTTTTAGGTTTTCTGTACTGGTGTTTTGTCTAATTTCATCTGTATAGTAATTAATCAGCCTACAGATTATGTTTTCTTTGTTATCTACGTCATCTATTGTTTTTCATTAAATTCTTGCCTATTAATTGCCTGTGTTAATTAAATATTAGTGTTAATAACATTATAATAATTTTTGTTCTCTGTATTGGTTTTCTTTTTGTCTAATTTTTTATACAGTATATATTTTTTATTCAGTTATTTAGCTGCCTACAGATTATGTTATCAATTTGAAAAAATCTTTAGAGGGCTTTAAGGCCTTTAATTTGAGGTGCCAATTGTGAATTTTTTGCTTGTCTATTTAACTCAAATACTTTGTAATCTCCGTCTATTTCTGTTCCTCCTTGATAATGTGAATATATCACGAAAGCGCTCGGACTTTGTGTTTCCTTTTCCTTGTGGTTGTTTGCTTATTAATAAGGTCACGTGTTATTTGTGATTCTAGTGCATATATATATATATATATATATATATATATGATAGCGAGAGAGTACTAACAAAAACCATAAGATCCCCTCTAGGTTAGACCAAGTGAAAAGTAGAGTAAAAAAGAAAACATGAGGAAAGCAAATAAAATAAAAAATAATAACAACTGATACCATACTTATAAATAATTATAAATAATAGACGTGTAAAGCTCACACAGGAATAATAGTAGTAACAAAGTAGAGAACAGACAAGACTCACCCTCCTCTGCCAGCCACTCCTGACAGAAAATAGCTGTAAAAGAAGATTTGTAGGAAAAGTATAGTGGAAAGAATAGCTTTCGAGTTCATTCGCAACATGCGTACACTTATCTCGTGTACCAAATTAAGCATAAGAAGATAGTGGAAAATAAAGGACAGCATGAAACACTAAAGTATTTAATCTAATCTACAGCATGCATTTTTTTAAGGATTCATTTTATTTATTTGTATAGAAAAAGTAATCATTTCATCGGTGCATCATTTCTTCGATGAATGCCAAGGCCATCGAGATGAGGGACTTACTTTTACCACTTGCATTACCATCTTTCGTTCTGAAATTACTTCGGTAAGAGAACACTGAGCCAGCTTGGTCAGCACACCCACACAACTCCCACAAAAGTGTATATCATATATGTGATTTCTCCCTTTTTCTAAAAGTATAAAAAGACTTAACATAACGTAATTTCTATTACGTCTTTCATACAGGAATTACTTAGATAAGGAAGCACTGATTGAGATGCGCCTCCAGCTTGCCAGCACCCCTGAATTTAAGAATTACCCCGACAGTGTACATATGCTTAATTTTTTCTAACTTTATTTTTATGAAATTTTGTTACATACTATTTGAAACTAAAGTTCTACTGTAGCTAAGTATCTTCCCAGAAGATGAATAAGTTCATTCAGAGGTTTTGACTCCCGAAATTTCCCATCAAATTTCCTATCATCTGAGAACTCCTAGAACTCTGAAACGCCTCCCACTACATTTATTACAAAAGGGAATACCACTACTTCTGTATAAAACTAGAAGATTCTCTAGCTAGCTAAGTTAAATATACCGCGATTTTCCTAAAAGGTGCTAACACCTACACTGTACACCCAACTGAAACTGAAAACGTCTATTCATAGGTTTGACTCCCGAGAGATCCCAGGAAGCTTCCCTTCTCTACCAATAGGGTACCATCTGAGAACTTCCAGTGCTCTGAAACCAGACCAGACCACCGCCTCCTCTTCCTACATTTAATGGCAGAGGGAACATTACTATTTGTACTCTATCCTCATGAGCGCCCCATCCCCCCCATTTCCCTGACGGAAAAAAAGGGACAAAAGACTTAAAAAAGAGGAGAGAAGTGGCTTCCAAAATAATTTAATATAGCTATTCGGAGGTTTTGTTTCCCGAGAATTCCCATCCATTAAAAGCACGTAAGTAAAAATGAGAGAGAGAGAGAGAGAGAGAGAGAGAGAGAGAGAGAGAGAGAGAGAGAGAGAGAGAGAAGAGTTCATAGATGTAGTGCGGTAATCTTTTGTGATGTAATACTTTTAGTACCTCGAAACTTTAAAAAAATGTAAAAAATCTAGAAACATTTTTAATGCAGGAAAAAATATGTAAGTCCTGATTAGGTTAGGTTACGTTAAGTTAGTTATGGTTAGGTTAGGTTGTGTTGGGTTAGGTTAACCTACATTTGCGAGTAACTCACTATTTACTGACTTCAGAGAAACCACTCTTCGAGCCCTCAGTTGCTTCCAAAAAACTTATCACGCCCTTCTCGGTTCGATGGCACTAAGTTTAGGTTAAATTACGTTTAGTTAATTAGCTTTTAAGATATACGGATTTAAAAAAGTCGATAACTCCCTTATGCGGAGATGCACACATACGTGTGTGTGTGTGTGTGTGTGTGTGTGTGGTGTGTGTGTGTGTGTGTGTGTGTGTTCGCTTCATAATCAATTACTGTCAAATGAGAAACTTTTAGTTTTAACGAACCTGACTAAAATGCAAAAGTCCGTCGGAATTCAAGGTAGATTACACGAGTTTTAAAGTTTTTTATCAGATTTCATAAGTCATTTGTTTTTAAGTGTCGTCATTTCTTGATCGGAAGAATACAATGAATAATTATGGTCTTTGAGTGTAAAAAGTCTTCTCTTTATACAATTCTGGGTGGAAATTGCGTTGTTCAAGACCATTTTTAAATTGTTTTCAAAGAATGTGTGTATAATTTAGGGTGGTCCACAAAATGGAAGTATTTTAAATTCTTCCTCCCAGGGTTTCATTAGGTTCCTTTTCCCAAAAAACTTCTCTGAGCAAAATTTGGGTTCAATCGGTTAATATTTAGAGGTGGCTCAACTACCCCCAGAAGTCCACATTCATGGCTTCTGGGTCCCCCCATATATATGGGTATTATCCGCTTGTTGGCGGGGGTATCATGGGACCAGGCCACTCATTGTTGCCCAGCTAAGATTGTGGACTTGTTAGAATCAGGAAACCTCTTTCGGTGCTCATCCACCATACTTAAGAGAAACTGGAGTTGATCTTCTCCTTTCGTCAGAGTTCCGCTGAAGGTCTGAATGAGAGCTACTGCCCTTTCAGCATGATCATTAACTACTTTGATGTTTCCTATGATTCTTTTAGCTTCTTGGAAGTTTTCATTCTCCTCCCAGGTGCTGGGGTCATCATCAGAAAACTAATATTGATCGTAGGGCCTTAAGAAGCTTTAATGAGTTCTTTGTGGCAAGAGTTTCTAATTTCAGTGTTGCTTTGCATCCTTGAATCTTCTTCTCTTTGAGAAGTCTAATGACCCCTCCTTTTTCCTCATACCTGGACCATGATTCCCTTGGTGTCTGGTGCAACAGTTTGATCGAAGAGAGCAAGGGCCACCAGCTCTTCTGATAAGTACCATAGGTTGTTTTCAAATTTCTTGAGAGCTGCTTTGGCCACTTTCTGGTCATGATAGTCCTTTAACTTTGGATAAGATCCAGATCACATTCTTCGGAGCTTGTGATGGAATAGGAGCAGTGATCCGCTTTTTAAGTAGATTAGGACTCCAAAAAGGGTAAGGGTTTTCAGGTCCTTCTTCTCTCGAGAGTCAGGTGATTTGATTTCGAAAAGCCACATTTTGATGGCATAGATAACTTTAGCCATCCACCTTGCATAGTGCGTGCCAGCAGGACGTTTGAATGTGTAACTTTCAATTTTTTCACCAAGAAAGATCAAAGAAAGTTCCAAAACTCTTTATAGTCATCTCGAAAATTTCCAGTGGCCAGATGTTCTTTGGCAAAGGCAATTATTTCATTTCTGAAAGGATCAACTTGCTCCTTTCATCTCATCATCATCCTGTGATTGTAGAGAAGGTTTTTTAAATCAATGTAGTCCACATAGATTGGAACCTTTTGAACAAAAGTGGCTCGGGGCAGAAGATGAACCATGGACTGCTTCAAACACTCCTCCATACATGACTTCCATGCAATGATGCCTACAGGCAAAATAGAAGAGTGGTCGACCAAGTTTCTGTTCCAGAAGAACGCATGCTCCCCTGTTTCTTCCTGTATTTGATGCTGTAGTATCTGATAACATTCCGATTATTGACTTATCTATGTTCCATTCGGAAAGAAGATTATACACTGCAGCTGATTGAGCTTCCCATGTTCCACTTGGTAGTTTGGGAACACCAAGCAGTTTTGAATCACATGATTCAACTGAAGAGACAAGGACTGGGAGTCTGTCTACCTTTTCATTCTTGGCAAGTAGATTAGGGATCAACTTCCCATCCCAGTGGACAATCGAAATACTTGGACTAAAGCTAGCTTTAATGGCATGGGTTATTTGCCTCGATGCCTCTCTTGGTGCCTTTTGATTGAAGAACGAGAGATGTTCACCTCTGAAAGATCTTGACCAAGGCTAGATGCAGTTTCAGCTAATACAAAGGTGGCCCTCCTGTCACTGATGCCAGTCCTGTCCAGAGCAGCAGCCAATTCAGGAGATATGATATTCTTTGGTGGAGTTGGTCCGCTGGTAGATGGGGGATTAATAAGGTAATCTTCATCTTCTCTTTCTGACTCACATAAAGACTCAGAAGAAGAACTTCCCTGATCTAGCATAACTTCCTGTGAAGCAGCATATTTTTCTTCAGCTTTCCGCTTCCTATTTACCAATTTCATTTGCTTCTCAGCAGCTCTCTTTTCTGCCTTGTCAGTCACCATATCTGCAGAGACCATTGATCCCACTCGTCCCGCTTTCCTTTGTTGGATCAAGAACGCTGCCGGTCTTCTTCATTTTTGATTAAGGTAAAGGCATCAGCATGGGGGACATCAAATAGGTTTCTCCATTCTTCCTGAAAGGTTTTCTCTCTTTTCTAACTGAGAGTTGCTTTTCCTCCAGCATTCTTCTTAATCGCTTTCCACTCCAAGTGTAGAGCCTGAATTTTGTGAAGAATGTGCTCTTTCCTTTGAGTAGGGATTCGGGCTCTCTCCCAGAAGAGACGCAATTCTTCAAAAACAGCTTCTGAACTAGGTTTGATCTCCTTCTTCAAGACTTGATGATGGTGGAGGAACATGCGGAGGACCTGGCCACGGGAAGGCAGCTTGGCTCCAGTGATTGTTTCCTCTGACTTTTCATTAAGTAAAATGTACGTTTATTTGACATTGCAAAACCTGTAAATTTAATAAATCTATCTGAAAGAAAAATAATCATTAGTTAATGTATCTGTAAATAATGTTTCTTTTAATTATTCACTATATTAATAAAGGGCATAATGGTATACAAAAAACAGCTTTGAGCCACCCCTAAAAGTTATTCGATTTGCCTTAAATTTTACATGAAATATTTTTTAGCTAAAAGGAACCAGATTATAGCCTGGGAGGAAAGAAAATTGAACTTCGATTTTTTACCCCATTCTGTGGACCACCCTAGCTAGAGTGACCTAGGGTGCCACACTCTATAGGGGCAGTTTTTAGAATTTGGAAATTTCGAATGGCCCTTAGTCATATTGTTTGGTTGGATGAGAAAATCCTAAATATGAAGTTTGAGCCCGATCGAAGTACATTTAGAGGTTCCGCATCGACCGTTTCTGTTGTACCGTGTGTTCGAAATAATGGATTTATCTGGGAAACCTGAAACCATGGCACTATTACATATATACAGGGTTGAAAAAAACCATGGTTTAAAAAAAAAAAAAAAACCAATGGTTTTAAAAAAAAAAAAAACTTAACTCAGATAACTCAATTAGGTACTGGTACTCAGAAATTAGAATTGCTGACTGTCTCATTTTTTAATTGGAAGATGTTAGATGTAAGAAGTGCTAACTTCACAAAAATGAAAATAAACCTAATAACAACATTTATATTTGTAGCTACATGCGTTTATAATGTAATTGATACAGGTAACTTCAATCCTTTTATGTGCAATGCCACTATTAAATAGGCCTGCTAGTGCAAGGTAGCTATATTATATACTACCGTACATACTAGGCTACCCTGAACTGATGGTTTTTAGGTCTTATCAATATAAATATAAGTTTTAGTTTTAGAGCTATTAGTTTATGAATTAAATAATTTGTGTTGTAAAAATTGAAATTATAAAAAAACAAAAAACCCAGAAAAACATGTTTTTTTTAAATGGTTTAAACCATGGTTTAAACCATTTGGGTTAAACCAGCCAACCCTGCATATATATTGCTATAATTTATGCATTTCATAAATTTAAATATTTATAATTAATATTTGCTTCTCATTGTATATATTTTCACTACTTTTCAGCATTGAGATCTGGCAACAGCGCAACGCCGGGTTAGTGTGGTGAGTCACACTGTCACAGTCTTCAGTCAATCAGTCTCCTTCACGCATTCAACGCGTGATCATCTCGTGATGGCTACCGCAAGCTCACTGAGATCCAAGACCGAGATATGGCTAATCGGACACGCCAACCCAAGCCCCCTAACGGGAAACAGGTTACCTTCAAATGGTGAAGTGCTTCGCCGGTTTATACAGTTTCATAAGGTGCAAAAACAACTTCTAGCCGAGGCGGCGCGTAATGTGATCGTCGAGGTGTATACTTTCTGGGCTATGGCCAGAATCCCGACCATGACCTCCAAAAGCGCCGCGCGAAAACTGCTTAGACTTTACGACAATTGGCAGGCACTGCAGCGCAGCCGGAAGCGGTCCGGCGCCACAGGTGAGGCAGCCAGGGCGGCCTTCACCGAGGGACTCGATGACATTTTTGACGTGGCTCTCGACAACGCCCTCTCCGTCATCACCATCCAGGAGGATCGCGACTTCCTTCTTGCTCAACGCGAAAAGGGTCGCCGTGGTGTCATGTCCGGGGTGGACAAAATCCTCACTGGAATTGAGCAACGTGCATCCGCGCGTGAAGCTGCCAAAGAAAGGCAACGCCAAAAGCAATCAGAGCAATCACTGGCAACAGCAACCCTTACATCATCAAACTCGTCGTCGTCGCCTAATTGCTCGACAGAAGAGGAAACCAATCCACCTACAAAGCGCCGTCGCAAAAAGAACATTATGACTCAAGACCTAGCGTCGGCACTGGACCGGACCAAAACAAGCAACCGTGGAGCCGTTCAACTCATGAAAGCAGCTGCTTCCAGTCTGGATATTCAAGACACAGATGAACTGGCTCTCAGTCACGAGACGATTCGGCGTTGGCGATTGCGTCATCGAGGGGAAATCGCCAAAGAAGTGAAGATGACGTTCGATCCCAGTGTCCCGCTCATCGTTCACTGGGACGGGAAGATGGTCTCCGACTTCAGCGGCAAGAAGGTCGATCGCCTCGCCATAGTCGTGTCCGGCGACGGCGTCGACAAACTTCTCTCCGTGCCGAAGCTGCCTGCTGGAACTGGTCGCGCCCAAGCAGATGCTGTGCTGAACTCGTTGGATGACTGGGGAATCGCTGATCGTGTCGTCGGGCTCTCCTTTGACACGACAGCTGCCAACACGGGCGTCGTTTCGGGCGCTTGCGTCTTCATCGAGCAGGGCCTTCACCGCCAGCTGCTGAACCTGGCCTGTCGGCACCACATGCTAGAATTGGTGGCAGAGAAAGCCTTCATCGAGTGCATGGGCCCCTCCTCTGGTCCTGACATTAAACTGTTCTCGCGACTGAAGGAGCGCTGGCAATCCGTCTGCACCGACCAATTCAGCGCCATCTCCAAGGAAGACCTTACTAAGCCGCTGCTCAAGGCGCGAGACGATCTGATCGCGCGTTTCAAGGGTCACATCACCAAGGGCCAGCCGCGGGACGACTACCGAGAGCTCCTGGAGCTGGCGATCATAGCGCTTGGAGGCGTCCCCCAGCGAGGTGTGCGCTTCATGCGACCGGGCGCACTCCACCGCGCCCGGTGGATGGCCAAAGTGATATACGCCATCAAGCTCCACCTCTTCCGGCAGCAGCTCCCCATTAAGGCTCGCGAGGCCCGGGGCATCCTGCGCTTCGTAAACTTTGCGCTGCTGGTTTACATTCCGGCCTGGTTTACGGCGCCCCTTCCCGCCGCTGCCCCTCGAACTGACCTGGCGATGCTCAAGGCGCTGGTTGACTACGACAAGGTGGACAAGGACGTGTCCAAGGCTACCTCCCCTGTGTTTCGACGACATCTCTGGTACCTGAGTGAACACCTGGCCGCCCTCGCTCTCTTCGATGACGACACTCCGCTGGAGGAGAAGAGTCGAATTGCGACGGCCATCAAGGATGTCGAGGGCACCGAGGAGCCACCCAAGCGCATTGCCCTGGACGTCTGCCCGGAGGAGCTCGAGCGAAAGACAGTCGCAGACTTTTGCACGACATCCAGCACGCTTCTTTTCGAGCGGCTCGCGATCAATACTTCTTTCCTAGAGTTGGAGCCGGCTACCTGGTCGAACAATGCGTCCTACCTGGCGGGGAAACGCCGTGTCTCTACGTTGAGCGTTGTCAATGTCCGGGCGCGAGGGGTCGCGCTGATGCAGAACTACAATCTCGCACTCACCAAGGACGAGGAGCAACGGCAGTACTTGATGCAAGTCGTTGAGAAGCACCGCAAAGAGCACCCGAGCGCCCGCAGCGGAAATCCTTAACGGGTTTGGGAGTACTTTATGGTATATTTGAATTTGCTTCATTTTTATAGGGTGTTACTCCTATTAATCCTGTATAACAATGTATAATCGTATATACTTTATTTCTTAGTTATTATTTTGATTTATATGGCCAGTAGGCTCAGTATATTACTATGATTAATACGGAATAAAATGTTTTTTATTTTAATAATATTAAGTTGTTTTGTTGCAATAAAATTGAAATTGATTTAATGATTTTGTATTATTAATAACATTACACACAGAGAATAGTATCCTGCTACCCAGGCATGGTGGGACAAGTTTATTCCAATTAATTATGAAATAATGTTGAACAATATTGTTAAGGTGTTTGCACTGTTTGCTAGTTGCGTATTGTGTTGTTATAAGCTGGTTGCCGGTTGGTGTGGTTTGGATTACAAAGCATAAACGTATTAAGGTGAAACTTTGAAAAAAAACTTTTGAACCGCGACAAAAATATTAATATAAAAAAAAATATTGGAGATGGAATAAACTTAATGCTATGGAAATATAGCTGTGACTGTCCTCTACGCCATGGTATATGATAGCATTTATATTGACATTGTACATGTTACTTTACCCCTTGGAGCTGGAGCAATTTCTTGGAGAAACTCATTACTTCTGACACGTGGTACGCCAGAGATGGTCGATGCGGAACCCCTAAATATCCTTCAATTTGGCTAAAATTTCATATTCAGGGCTTTTTCACCCAACCTAACAATCCCACAAAGGGCCGTCTTAAAAATCAAAAAATGATTTTTATGTGGCACCCTACGCCTAGACTGTATTATATATATATATATCCCACGAGGTACAGTATTAGCTCCCTTTCTGTTTATCATAATGATCACAGACTTTGATGCAGATATTAATGACAATATCGCATCGTGCTTCGCGGATGACACAAAGATATGAAAAGAAATAGCAAAACAATGTGAAAGAAAAATTACAAAACGACATTGGAACATTATCCAAATGGGCTGAAGACAACAATATGAAGTTCAACGAAGAAAAATTCCAATTTCTATGGTAAGAACAAGGTGCTACAGAATAAAGGGGTTGTGGAGTTATAACGTCATCGGGTGCAGAATTTAGAGAACACTACA
Source organism: Bathynomus jamesi (assembly GCA_023014485.1). Classification (NCBI taxonomy): domain Eukaryota; kingdom Metazoa; phylum Arthropoda; class Malacostraca; order Isopoda; family Cirolanidae; genus Bathynomus; species Bathynomus jamesi. Next base: position 53,323 of record JAJOZX010000211.1, on the reverse strand, counting down.
ACATTAAAATTACAACAGCTAGAAAAATAATGGGAATTATCTGGAGGAGTTCCCATAACAGAAGAGCAAATATTATGCTAAAATTATGAGAGAGTTTAGTCCTACCAATAACTGAGTAGAGCTCAGTACTCACGACCTCATAGAGAAAACGAGACATTGCAGACACAGAAACCATGTAAAGGAATTTTACGTCTGAGATAGAGGAAACGAAAAATGAAGACTACTGGTCCCTGAAACTCTACTCTCTGGAAAGAAGACGCGAGCGGTACACAATAATATACGTAAGGAGAATACCCGAGTGTTCCTTTCTTAACTTTAGAAACGAAATAGAAACACACTGGAATGAGAGAAGAGGCAGATTCTGTACTTCCAGGTGCGGTGGGACAGGGGGCCATGAAAACGAGGATGGAAAATATCCTCAGAATACGAAGTCCAAAAATTTTAATGTACTGTCAAAAGAACTGAGAAGCTTCTAGCACCAACTTGAATAATTTCAAGAACTAACTGGTCAAGTTTTTGTGCAAAATCCCTGACCAACCATGCGTGGCTGGCTACGAGGACAGGAGGAAAGCGAAAGCCAACTCTCTCCTAAATCAAATCCCGCAAATGAGGTGGGATGTTGTAGAGGGGTCGACCGGAGGTCGATACTGAACCGTCATTCGAGACCATCATTCAACATATGAGAAAGGTAAAGAAGAATCTGAGGAGGAGAGACCGACGGCCCTTGCTTCTAAAAATGGACATCCTCTTATGATTCACATTTCCACAGACGTCCTTAACCCTTTAAGGACTGAAGATGCCAATTGCTAACGTTTCAAATACACGCATTCATAACTTAACCCTACAAAAAATTCAGGGCTTAAAGGGTTAAAGAGGTAGTGTTCAATGGCATTGTAGGACAAGAATACTACGGAGGAGTTAGTAGGAAGTGAAAACAATATCCGCGCTTTGATTTGCCTGAGTTGGAATCACATTCGAAATTGGCTTCTTCTACCGATTCTCCAATCACGCGAATGAAAATAAATGGCACCTTATCATCTCCATATAAAAAGTAGAAGAGCGAAGACAAAACCTATCACAGTTGGATGATGTTCCAAATTCAATCATCACGCTTCAATCCTTAAAAATGTCCCTTTCTTCCACATCTTCATCGTTTTCAGAACCATTTAACTCATCATCTGTAACATCAACTCTTACTTCATTTATATCCGTATCTCTAAAATCAGACTATTCTCAGAAAACATTGCCAGAATCGAGTTCAACCTCAACTAAAATATCTAATACCTCTGGCTTGACACCCTCGAGTAGTACGACGAGTACCACTAACATCAAATCGTCCTCTGCTACGAATAAATCAACCCCAATAAAAAAAAGAGGATCATAGTTCTACGGAAAAGAAAAATTCTGAACTCTCGAAGGGTATTTATTCCTCTTTCAGGTTCAGCTTCGGAAACGTCCATTCCAGGAAACTGCATTGATAAATCTGCAAGAAAGTCCATTAAGAACTCATCAAAATTACCACAAGAAGTTTCTGGTACGATATTCTCGGGAGGAACGTCTTCCCGAGAAGTCAAGAAGGGACTCCACTAGGAGATGAATTGTTACGACCCGGGACGCCAATGAGTGAGACTGAGTCATACGTATCTCCCTGGAAGAGACATTTTTGAAAGATGATTTCACTGATATTAACGATGACAGCGAAATCGATGATTTAAGTGAAGAAATACTCTTACAAGAGACTGATGCAAAGAAAAATGAAAAAAATCCACAAAATAAAGTGAATCCAGAAAAAAATGACAATTTGGAAGATGCTGATTCACTCTCACAATCTATTTGATGACACTCAGGACAAAAGTTAAAGGGCAACTGGAAAAAATTTCCTCAGATTTTTCTGAAAACGATAAAGCTCTCTCTCTATATATATATATATAATATATATATAATATATATATATATATATATATATATATATATATATATAATATATATATATAATATATATAATAATATATATATATATATATATATATATATATATATATATATATATATATATATATATTATATATATATATATATATATAATATATATATATATAATATATATAAATATATATATATATATATATATATAATATTATATATATATATATATATATTATATATATATATATATATATATATATATATATATAATATATATATATATCTATAATATATATATATATATATATATAATATATATATAATATATATATATATATATATATATATATATAATATATATATATATAATATATAATATATATATATACAGGGTGGGCCGTAATTTCCATACATAGGAAAAATTAAACGTTTGTTTTTATGTTTCAGATACCCTAAGAATATGCGTTTGACGAAAGAGCAACGAATTGAAATCATACTGATGGCTGGGTCGGGAAGCAGTCGCATGGTTGCAATGAACTTTAACAGACAACATGGAACGAACATCACACACGACACTGTGGCAAACTTATTAACAAGTTTCAGAAAACTGGAAATGTTGCAGATCAACCGCGAAGTGGTCCAAGACGTACAGCCACCGATGAAGACACAACAGCTACGATACTTACAGCGCTTACACGGAGTCCCAGAAAAAGTACACGACGGTTGTCTGCAGAAAGTGGTGTCAGCAGATCGATATCAGGCGCATTTTGAAAGCAACAAATGGCATCCATACAAATTGCATATGGCACAGCATTTGAGTGAAGACGACCCGGATAGACGGATGGAATTCTGTGAATGGGCATTAACCAAAGTGAACGAGGATGCAAAACTTTTCAACTAAGATCTTGTTTACTGATGAAGCAAATTTTTACGTCAATGGAGAGGTTAATCGGCAAAACATACGTTACTGGAGTAATGCTAACCCTAACGGGCTGAGTCACGAAGAGCAAGGTGCCGGTAAAGTGATGTGTGGGCCGGGATATGGGTGACAGAATTATTGGACCAATTTTTGTCAGTGGAAATCTTAATGCCGAAAGGTATCTTAACATGTGCAAAAGAGATTTTCCCATCCCTGCTAAACGAGGAAGGTAACTTCCCAGTTTACTTCCAGCAAGATGGAGCTCCACCTCATTATGGTCTTCACGTGCGTCGGTATTTGGATCAGCAGTTTCCGGATGCTTGGATTGGTCGGCGTGGTCCTGTGGAGTGGCCTCCCAGATCCCCAGATCTCACCCCCCTTGATTTCTATCTTTGGGGGCACTTGAAGGCATGGTGTATCAGGAAAAGATCGAGACATAAATCATCTAAAGGAACGTATCACCAACGCCATTACAAGCATAACGTCAACTGTGCTAATGCGTGTTCATCAACAGTGGGGAACACGTATTGAAATGTTTTTCAAACAATGGCAACCATGTAGAGCATATTATATAAATAAAAATGGTTGTCCATAAAAAAATGTTTATTTTCCTATGTATGGAAACTTACGGCCCACCCTGTATATATATTTAATATATATATATATATAATATATATATATATATATATAATTATATATATATATAATATATATATATATGTAATATATATATATATATATATATATATATATATATATATATAATATATATATATATATATATATATATATATATAAGAATATATATATATATATATATATAATATATATATATATATATATATATATATATATATATATAATTTCCTCAGATTTTCTGAAAACGATAAAGCTCTATATATATATACCACACACACACACACACACAAAGCGAAAAACCAAAAAAAAAATGCACAACTGCGACATAACCACATTACTTCCTATTCAGATAACCTGAAAAAGACTGTAATGAAGTAATTATTTCTCGCCTTTCGTAATTTCCATCGGTTCGTGAGTCTCGGAGAACTTGACTCGGAATAACCCCAAATGAGAGCAAATATAAAACTTTTCCGTTTCAAAGCTTCTCAAATTAATGTTCCATTCCATATTTTTTTTTCGTAAGGCAGTTTTTGCTCGTAAATTACTTTCAAACTTGCAAATAACTTTTGGAATCTTTTGGCTGTACGTTAGAGATGATTAATTACTCGAGCTTTGTACTTTCTTCGTAAAGATCTTTCATGTTATTAAATGAAAGAAGCAGCCACGAATTTTCGTCATTAATTTTGTATTGTACTCACATACACGGTGTCAAATAGGCAAAGAATTGTGAGCATACCTGCCCTATAAAAGAAATGGAGCCGAAATAATAATAACGATAATTTGTTTCTTCCAACTTACACACTATCTATCTATCTATCTATCTATCTATCTGTTCTGCCCATTGTGTATGTATATTCTAACGAAATAGTATTGAATTAAATGCGTACAAATATTTTACTTCTTCTAATTGGTGAGCTTTTCGAAGGAATACATGATCCGTGATCGGACAATTCATAATTAATAAACGGGATTAATTGAATATGTAAATATTTTCATGCAAAATTGTAATTATTTTTTAGTGTAAATTTGAGCATTTTGAATGTATTGGCCGTATACATAAACTTCGGAAAAATAGTTTAATCATATCTCTAAATGCGTAAAAAAAAGAGAAAAAGATTAAAAGTTTACATAACTAAGGTGGATAGTTGCCAAATACTGCTAATTGAAAGTGAAAATGAAAAGGTTTATTGGCAGACTATAGTCCATATGACAAATATTATTAATACAATGACAGTTCATATACTAAGGATAGAAATATATACAATTGATTAGAAATAATACTGTAATGTCGAAGTTAAGTGGAGCTACAGCAGACGTTTTCGTACCAAGAAGTCCATAGCTTAGAGGATAAAATGGCAGGACTCATGGATAGCTTGGATGATCGGGTTGGTTGATTTTTTAATTCTTTGCATTAGACTGTGTTGAGCACGTTGTTACCTCCGGGAAGCTCGGGACATTGCGGGTAGCAACATTTGCGAAGCTGAGCATCTCGGGGGTAATTTATGTAAAAGTCTAAAAGACCTGGTGTACAGCAAATTTAGGGTTCTGCCAGAACCTTTTTTATAATTCACCCACAGTTGCTGTCCGTATATATTACTGCAGAAAGTACGAAAGTGTGTCTTTTTAGCTTCACTTGTACAGAATCGAAAGTTCCTTATGGTCATATTCGCTTTAGCAAACAGGCTTCGAGATTGTTTTCTTATATCCGAGTCATCACTCAAGGAGCTGGTAATAGTTTGACCCAAATACTTAAACTCTTGTACTTCCTGAATTACTTCACCATTCATTTTAAACCTCATATCAGCTGGCTGATTACAGCTTTTAGGATGAAATTGCATAACCTTAGTTTTTGTAACATTAAAAAGAATATCATGTTTCTGCGAATACACTTCGCTGACTTTTAGCAGCCGATCCAGACCTTTAACAGAGGGATTTATTAACACCATATCATCGGCATAAACCAAGTTATTTATCCTTGTGTTATCTATACAACATCCCACTGTTGCCTCATTAAGTGAAGCAATTAATCCGTCGAAATACACATTAAACAGCATTGGGGAGAGCAATGAGCCTTGTCTCACCCTGCAAGAGGAGCCAAAACACTCGGATAGTACATTGCCCCACCTAACAGTGAAAGATTGGTGGGAATACCAAAATTTCAATAAATTTAATATGTACATGGGAACCTTCCTGTCTTCTAGTTTTGCAAATAAAATATTGTGGTTCACCCTATCATATGCCTTACTTATATCTAAGAAACAGCTATAAATAGTTGAATTACTGTCAATGTATTTAAATATAGTTTCTTTAACTACATAGATAGACAGGTCAGTTGAGTGGGACCTTTTAAAGCCAAACTGATTAGGAGATGTCCATAGGAAATCATTTAATCGGAGTAACAAGAGTTTTTCTAGTAGTTTCGAGAAGCAGGAAGCGACAGCAATAGGCCTGTAATTATTGCTGGACAGAATGTCTCCGTACTTATTTTTGACCAGGGGCAAGATATAATTATACCCTCATGAACTCTGCAGGGATATAGCTATGGGCAAGCATGCTTATAGGAGCAATGATATATGCAGACATACTATGTCATTTGCATATTTTAAGTGCTCATTCGATAAGTCATCTATCCCTGACGCAGAACCAGTCTTTAACTCTTTAATTAACCTCTTTACTTCAGAAAATTATATCAAAGTATTTTCCCTTGTCCCTCCCACTGAAATCTGATCTGATCTGAAATAATTATTAGCTCTGTATAGTATAGGGTCAGGGCCGGATTAAGGCTGTGAGAGACCTAACAATAGGCCTGTAATTATTGCTGGACAGAATGTCTCCGTACTTATTTTTGACCAGGGGCAAGATATAATTATACCCTCATGAACTCTGCAGGGATATAGCTATGGCAAGCATGCTTATAGGAGCAATGATATATGCAGACATACTATGTCATTGCATATTTTAAGTGCTCATTCGATAAGTCATCTATCCCTGACGCAGAACCAGTCTTTAACTCTTTAATTAACCTCTTTACTTCAGAAAATTATATCAAAGTATTTTCCCTTGTCCCTCCCACTGAAATCTGATCTGATCTGAAATAATTATTAGCTCTGTATAGTATAGGGTCAGGGCCGGATTAAGGCTGTGAGAGACCTAACAATAGGCCTGTAATTATTGCTGGACAGAATGTCTCCGTACTTATTTTTGACCAGGGGCAAGATATAATTATACCCTCATGAACTCTGCAGGGATATAGCTATGGGCAAGCATGCTTATAGGAGCAATGATATATGCAGACATACTATGTCATTTGCATATTTTAAGTGCTCATTCGATAAGTCATCTATCCCTGACGCAGAACCAGTCTTTAACTCTTTAATTAACCTCTTTACTTCAGAAAATTATATCAAAGTATTTTCCCTTGTCCCTCCCACTGAAATCTGATCTGATCTGAAATAATTATTAGCTCTGTATAGTATAGGGTCAGGGCCGGATTAAGGCTGTGAGAGACCTAAGGCTAATAAGAGGAAGGGCCTATATATGAACTTTATGTATTGTATATAATTCATAAAATTTTCAAACAAATAGAAATGTATACAGTACTTATCCAAATTTAACAACACAAAAATCAAAGCTATGTACTATACATTAAAACCCCCCCGGCAAAAACAGCATACAATTCAAATAGAGAATTTATTCCTTCCTGGCTCTGAAATGTGATCTCAAACAAAACATCTCCCTTTCTCAGTGGCGTAGCTAAAGGGGGAGCCGGGGGGTGCGATCCACCCCCACCAAGCCTCAGAAAGGATTTTGTCGAAAATTTTTTCCCTCTGTCTGAAAATTTGATGTGTGAGTGCGTCTCTCTGTCGTTTGTTTGTGTGACCATAAATTCCTCCCACACTTAGTACATTAAATAAATAATGGAAAAGTAAGGTTATGGTCTCCTTTTCAATTTTAACTCTGATTTTTTTTTTTTTTTTTCTTATCCCTTATTTTCCAAAATTTGAATAACACTTCCTTTGTCTTTTCTTTTTCACCTGTATTTGTATGTAAAAGAAGAGCTCCAATTAATTTGTACGTGTTTTCATTATATGATTGTTGTAGCCACATTTTTTTCATTCTGTTATGGTGGGCAGTATAATATATAATGTTGCAAATTTTCTGGTCCATTGTTACACAGAGTGCATTGTATGTTTTCCCTTGCGAATCATTTTCTTTCATTTAATGGTAGTGTATTCTGCTTTTGTATTGCATTACTGAATACTGATGCGGGTGTGTTATCATATATGTGTTCCTTGCACTTAATACTGCAGATTCTTTGTATTGCCTGAAAATTGTTATGCTTGATGATGAGATAGATGATTGATAAACGGTATCTTTGTCACGCCCGTTTGTCGGAAAGTTTAACTCTTTGAAGCCAATCATACAAAAATGGATGAAAATTGTACATACATATCGAAAATAATACACCATCAGATATAATGACATAAAAAACCCTCTTAACTAAAACTAAAAAACTCTTATTTTCTACCTCTGAAAATATATTTATGCAGTTAAATATGATATTACTTTACCAACCTTGTGACAAAGATTTAGGGGTTTATGATACAAAAATTAGGGCCTAAGGCTACAGCCTTATTAGCCTAAGGGTTAATCCGGTCCTGTATCGGGTCTCTACGGCAAAATACTACCACATACCTTAAATTCGAACAATAATTAATGAAACCAGTTTCACTATTTTTTTATCGTAAACATTTATTACACTAGAATTTACAAATTAAATAATAATAATAATAATGAAAAATGTTTTAAATTTAAAAATTATAAGAATATAAAAGTTTGGGTTAAGTCTAAAGTACAGATCTGAAATCCTACGGTTTAGGGCTGAATAGCAGGTCTATCCCATATACCATGGGTCGGGGAACTTTTTTGGGTATTACCCAAAAATCTATTTGAGTAAAATGAAATTACCCCCAGACTTCAAAGTAAACAAACACAAGCCAATTGCTCTTAAAATTGTTGCATATGGTATACAAAAAATTCAAATTCAAAAAATGTTTATTGGATCCATTATTATGGAGAAATAAAAAAAAGCCACACATGCTGGCATAAGAATAGCACACAAACAAAATAAGTAAAAAGGATTGAAGAACTGAAGAATTTCATTCAAAACATCTCCACTTCAGGTTTTGGAAAAATGATGCTGTTTCATTTTTGATACAACATCAAAATCAGGACGTAAATTCGTAATATTCTAAAATTTAGAATAACGCCACATTTATGTAACAAAATAAAATAAAAATATACGAAAAAAATATCAGCAGAAAGTGTCAAGCACTAAAAGCACCTCTTCGTTTCATGATACCATACACACGACTGAGGCTCTCATACTGCACGCATTACCCCCAAAATTTTTAAATTTACTCCATTTGGGGTAATTTACCCCTGTTCCCCGACCTCCGCCATATACAGTATATCTGTGGTCTGAGTACCCATAAGTGAGAGAGATACAGGTGGAGACTCCTGTAAAAGGAATGGGCTTATCAATGGTCGAACAAGAAAGTGACAAACGTTTTCAGACCGCGCATGGAACAAGGAACTCTTCTGGGATAATTAAATCCACTATAGTCCGAATAAGTAATCATGAAACGGACATGTTATGTGCCTTGAAAAGTGGACGCTCAATTCTGCCAGTTGAGGTTTAAGTTTTGGTTTTGGCTAAAAATATAATAGTTACCCCTTTTTCTTTGATTTATTCAATCCGACGTGAATGCAACGAGTCTTTTACTTATATTGATGTTCTAAATGTAGTGGGGCTAGGCTGCTTTAAACCCTAGATCCATGTCCCAAAGCTGGATCCTGTCTGCTTTGCAGATAGCTGGTGAGGGAAGCTATATTTATGGGACCTCTTTGCGAGAGACCCGTTGCCCACGTCGGGCTTGCATCATGAAAAAGAAAAACTATGGTATTGTCATTTACCATTACTTATTCGGACTATAGTGGATTTAATTATCCCAGAAGAGTTCCTTGTTCCATGCACGGTCTGTGTGTATCATAAAAAACTCAGGGAACCATTCTGAGTTCATTCCATCATGAAACGGACATGTTATGTGCCTTGAAAAGTGGACGCTCAATTCTGCCAGTTGAGGTTTAAGTTTTGGTTTTGGCTAAAAATATAATAGTACCCCTTTTTCTTTGATTTATTCAATCCGACGTGAATGCAACGAGTCTTTTACTTATATTGATGTTCTAAATGTAGTGGGGCTAGGCTGCTTTAAACCTAGATCCATGTCCCAAAGCTGGATCCTGTCTGCTTTGCAGATAGCTGGTGAGGGAAGCTATATTTATGGGACCTCTTTGCGAGAGACCCGTTGCCCACGTCGGGCTTGCATCATGAAAAAGAAAAACTATGGTATTTGTCATTTACCATTACTTATTCGGACTATAGTGGATTTAATTATCCCAGAAGAGTTCCTTGTTTCATGCACGGTCTGTGTGTATCATATATATATATATATATATATATATATATATAATATATATATATACACACACACGAGGGCCACTGAATATATTTTGCCCCACCTTTTTTTTTTTCCTTTCCAAGTTTCTTTTTCTTACGTGGGGAGTCTGCGTGATGCTACTCACTCCATGGATTGGCGTTTTGTGATATACTCAAGTCTCATCCCCAGTCACAATTCGTGAAAGGAAGTCATCTCCTTCTGTCTCGTGTCGAACCAACGACTCAGACGCAATTTCTTTTCTTTGGGCTTTCTGATCTTCAGTCAGTTCGCGAGGAACAAACCGTGAACACACTTTTGAGTATCTCAGTTGATGAATTATCGTATTCACACTTCCTTCACCAATTCCTAGCTCCACTGATAGCTCCTTGTATGTGACGTTCGATTTGATCGAATGATGCTGTTAGCACGTTGCACAGTGTGAGATGTGACAGCCGATGCCGGGCGACCGCTGCGTGGCTCATCATCGAGGCTGGCTCTCCCTGTCTCCGATGATCTCACACGTTTAGATCAGCGTCCAACTGTGCTTCGATCAACAACAGCATCTCCGTAAACGTTTTGTATGTAGACGTTTGTGAATATTTCCAACTGTTTCCTTCTCTGCGGTTAAGAACTCGATAACAGCTCTCTGTTTACGACCCACATCACTGTCAGACGCCATTTTCGAACTGCGTTAACCATCGATTTTATACAAGGGCGTTTAAAAGCGGTTTTATACAAGGAGGGGAGGTTCAAACTGGAAAAATCCGGTTATGTGAAGCGCAGAAAGTTCAAACTTACGGCCAAAAAGACTTTTCAGCCCTATGGCCTATTATTTAGCTAAGAAAAAAAGGGGGAGGGGTAAAATATATTGAGTGCCCTTAGTGTATATATAGGGTGTTTCAGGAGGAAAGGTCAATACATCGGGAGGTGATAGTATCGGTCATCGTGAGAAAAAAGTTCATATGAACATGTGTCTAATTCTGAATGGTTACGGAGATAGAGCTGTTTGAATCTACAAATACAAAAGCATTGTTAATGGTAATCAAGAAAGAGAAACCAATTACTGTTTCTAACATTTAATGTTTAAACACTGGCATTTTGAATGGTATCAGATACAGAAATGACAAATTTGTTACAGTTTACAATACGCTTTCGAAAATCCCACCGTCAACCTCAATGCACTTTGCAACTCGTGTGCGAAGATCGCGTGTTGTTCGTCTGAGTTGATCTTGACGTTCCTTTATGCGGGCAGCAGCATCCAAAATGCGCGCGAGCAATTCGTCTCGTGTATCCACCTTTCTTTTGTAAACCTGACTTTTCATCCACCCCCACAAACAATAATCTAACGGAGAGAGGTCTGGAGACCTTGGCGGCCATTGAATGGGACCACCGCGGCCGGTCCATCTATCAGGGAAAGTTTGATTTAGGTATTGCATCACCAGACGGGTAGAATGTGGAGGAGCTCCGTCATGCTGAAAGTACATACCAGCGCGTGTAGCCAAAGGAACATCCTCCAATAGTCCTGGCAATTCATTTTGCAGAAATTCTAGGTAACTTTGTCCTGTAAGACGATTCTCTAAAGTAACAGGGCCAATCAGCTGATCATCGATGATACAGCGCCACACATTGGCAGAGAAGCGATGTTGAAAATTTGTTTCCACAGTGGCATTTGGATTTTCGTCTGACCACCGATGAGAGTTACGAGTGTTGTTGATACCTTCACGGGTGAAGGTAGTTTCATCGGTGAACAGTATTAATCGAAGCAATCGGCGATTAGCATTTACCCAATGACAAAATTCCAGTCGCATGGCAGCGTCTCCTGGTTGAAGGTGTTGTACACGCTGTTCATGATATGGATGCAAGCCTTCCTCACGTAATGTTCGCCATACTCTTGTGTGTGGTACACCGAGACGTGTAGAAATTCTTCGTGAGCTAGTAGTAGGACTACGCTCTACCAACTGAAGAATGTTTTCCACTTCATCCACATCTTGTTGACCTTCACGTTCAGATGAAACATGAGCGCTGGGAAGTGTACCAATCTCACGCAATGTGTTGAAAACCTTGGTAAACACACTTCGATCCGGAATTCTGCGGTTCGGAAACCGTCGACGGTATTCTGCAACAGCAGCTGTTGCACTTCCATCGCAAAAACCATAGACATACACCAAATCTGCATATTCGGCATGTGTGAAGGTGTGTGGCATTCTTAACACTGCTTCAAACACCAAACAATGTCACTCACAAGTTCACAACAGTCAGCCGTCGATTGGCTTATGTTACATGCTTACATTACAGCTTACATGGTTCACGGTTATAGGGGAGGGAAGGGGGAGGAAGAGCTGGGCGCGCATCAGATTCAAACAGCTCTATCTCCGTAACCATTCAGAATTAGACACATGCTCATATGAACTTTTTTTTTCACAATGACCGATACTATCACCTCCCGAAGTACTGACCTTTCCTCCTGAAACACCCTGTATATATATATATATATGTGTGTGTGTGTGTGTGTGTGTATATATATACACACACCGGGTGTCCCAAAATGAATATAGCAAAAAGGAAGTCAAATAACGTTTTTGGTAATTGAGATAATGAAATGGTTTTTACATGAATACAATGATTAAACGTATAAGTTTAGTTAGTTGTGAATATTGATTGTCACTTCCTTTTATTTTCAGAATAAACCCCATTTTCCAGAATAATGACAAGGCTACATTTCACGTATCGGGTAATGTTAATCGGCACAATTGTAGGATTTGGGGAGAGGAAAAATCTCATGAGCTGTATGAACATGAAAGGGATTCACCTAAAGTTAACGTATAGTGTGGCCTGTCAAGTTCCTCGCATTTATGGACCCTATTTTTTTGATGAACGCACTGTCACCGGCATTTCGTACCTTAACATGTTATGAGAGTTCTTTATTCCACAATTGCAGGAGAATCCTAGCCTGCTACAAAGAGCTTTCTTTCAACAGGATGGAGCACCCCCTCACTTTCCTCGCAATGTCAGTGTTTTTAAATGACTCCTTCCCTGGACGATGGATTGGTCGGGGACGACCTATGAAATGGGCGACCCGTTAACACCTTTGGATTTTTATCTATGGGGTTTTCTGAAAAGTAAAGTCTACACTAGCAAACCAAGAGACATTGAAGAACTTAATCATCATCTTGTTGATGCAGTGACATCCATCCCTACAGTCGTGCTGGAAAAAGCTTTTCGAGAATTTGAACGCCGCAAACGATTGATCATAGTGAAGGATGGACGACATGTACAAGTTTATCAATAATTTCAAAAAAGCTAAACAATACCGTAATGAATTAAAGTAAATTAAAACTTATACGTCTAATGCTTGTATTCATGTAAAAACTATTACATTATCTCAATTACCAAAAAACGTTATTTGACTTTTTTTGCTATATTGATGGGGTTTTCTGAAAAGTAAAGTCTACACTAGCAAACCAAGAGACATTGAAGAACTTAATCATCATCTTGTTGATGCAGTGACATCCATCCCTACAGTCGTGCTGGTAAAAGCTTTTCGAGAATTTGAACGCCGCATACGATTGATCATAGTGAAGGATGGACGACATGTACAAGTTTATCAATAATTTCAAAAAAGCTAAACAATACCGTAATGAATTAAAGTAAATTAAAACTTATACGTCTAATGCTTGTATTCATGTAAAAACTATTACATTATCTCAATTACCAAAAAACGTTATTTGACTTTTTTTGCTATATTCATTTTGGGACACCCGGTGTATATATATATATATATATATATATATATATATATAATATATATATTATATATATTGAATGATATCTCTACATATGTATATATGATGGAACCCAATACAGCCATGAATGGCTATTAGGGTGTCAATTTTGGGGGTGAAATGACTAAATTGAAAATCATGTGATTTGGTAGCAATTTAATGTAATCATTTGGCACGCAAAATAATATCCTTGCTTCAAAAACAATAAAAAATAACTCCTACCTACATCAATTTTAATTCAAAAATTCAATTTTTCCGTAAATTCGTCACAAAATAACAAATGTGCGCAAACATCCCATCAACATTTAAAGTGGCAATAAGATATCATTCAGAGTCTTTATTTGAAAGTAACCAATGCAGTCATGTCCTTTTTGCTGCGGTTCCTTGACATCAGCATTCGGCTTGCTACTTGCGCTTTGATGTAGCCTTCTCGCCTCTCGTGACTGTAAACTTGACTAGCTGCTTCTGTGACCATTTTCACACATCTCTCCACACTCTGAGTGTGAGAAGGCCACTTTGGCACTTGCATTGGGGCATCTTTAAGTTGTGTTAAATCTTTGTTTGTTATACATGTTGTCAGTGGTGGCTCCAAAACTTCCGAACTCAAGTTAACTAATTCTGACAATTTCGTGGCATTGACATTTATCGGAGGTACCTTCCTTGTCTGAACAGAGCAGTCTCCCAGCTAGTCATCATCTAGTGATGTTCCTCTAAGCTTTAGAATGATTTCCACAGCCTCAGTTCGCTCTTTGGTATATTGGCTGCAGAGTATTGCTTGCAAAACTGCCTCTGGCCTAGCATACCAAGCGGACCTTCTCACCACAGGTAACACGATGTCCACCACTACTTTCCTTTGGGTTCTCAGTAGCTGTAATTGAAACAAGATGTGGTTGGGCCCCTCCATCCACATTGGATTAAGTTTTACATTGAACCAGTGAGGAAGATAAAACCCAATAATAAATTCAACAATCAACATCAAATACTGTAGCATTTTGCCCTTCAGTGCATGTTTGGAAACCCAAATCCTGCAGAAACGAATCGCTGTAGTTAACCAACGACTGTGACTTACGGGTCCAATCTCCAAGAGAGCCAGATTTTGAGGCAACTCTCCTGATCTGATTGCTTGAACAATACGATAAGCGTAAGATTGATCCGTGCTGAGGTCTTTCATAACTTCTTCAGACAACACTGGAAGGGGAGGGCCTACTTCGACCTTTGGAAATTTTGTATTTATTTCTAATTCCGTTGCTTCATCTAGCATGTTGCCAAGGGGGCCTGACCAATTGTTGTTGCTCTTTGTAGGACCATCAAGTTCCTGGATGAGATGACGAAGAGGTAGTTCCCCTGTGTGCAAATCACATACAATCCAAACAAGCCTTCTTCCAAGTTTTTTCTCTAAATGCGTCATAACACCGCCTTGCCATCCACTGTTCACCGCACATCCAGTGTTCACCGCAGTTGAGTCTCCACCAACGGCCTGCAGTGAACTGTCAAGTCTTCTTTCTTGAAGCCAACATTATTTGATCAGCAATTGCCTCTGCATGTTTCTTGCCTGCTACTTCTGCTTCAGGAACAAAGTGAAACAAATAGCGGCCACCAGGTTCGGAACACACAGAGTAGTGTTCTTCTTTGATGAGACCGGGAAACTTTCTGTCCATTCCCTCTACCTCTAGGAGAACTTTTGTGTCATCTCTTCTTCCATCAAACAAAAGGCAAGAGAGACCTTCCTCCTTCAAATCTTTTTCATGCTGATCAGATATTTCCTTCATTATTTTTTCTTGTGCTCTTCTTATCTTATTATGATCTATCACTAAGGATGTATCCTCTCGGCTGATGAGGCCTGCATCTATGCAAGCGGCAGTGGCAATCTCTGCAGTCTCTCGTAGCCCCGTATGGTGGCGAATACTGGCAAGGGCAATGTTTGAGATGTCTTTAGTGTTGTATTTCATTCTCTTCGGCGAAGGTTCAGATGGCATTTTGGAGCTATCATCTGATGTTGCTTCTTTCTCTTCATCTGAAGAGCTTTCAAAGAAGTGAGAAACCTCTTGATAGAGCTCTTCATCTCTTTGGGTGGCTTCTTCACTCTTCTTTTTCTTCCTTTCTTCCCTCTCTCAGATTTTCTCTTTTTTCTTAGCAATAACAATCTGTTTTTTGGTTTCTGAATAATCTGCCGAACCAATCTGCATACTTCCTTGGCCTCCTGCCTTTGTTCTCTGCGCCTTTATGAAAGCCAGCTCCAAAACAGGGATCTTCTTCTCACGAGGACAGCGACAATCAATGTGAGGGTGAGGTTCTCTTCTGCATGAGGGAGAACAATTGGCTTCAGAACACAACTCTATGGGACACTGGCAGTTCAAAATGTCAAGAAGAGTATCAAGTGTGTGCAGAAATTTATTTTTCTTTGCTAGTTTTCCTTTACCAAGTGATGTCTCAACTGTTTTGTGCCACAGCTTTGTTAATTTTAGCTCAATAGTTCTATACTGATTGAGTACAGGTGTTTTGAATAACACATTAGCTTTTTTCCACTGATGCAGAAGAGGGGTAATCATGTCCCTAGCTCTTTCTCTGTGTGGTTCCTTCTATCCTTTGTATTTTGTTCACGAAGGAATAACCCTAGTCTCAGCATGTCTCGCACTGTTAGTAGTTTTGATACGGGAAGCTCCTTGCCTGTACCGACTAACAGGCTCAAGTGGCATGACGACTGACCTCTTGTCTTCAATTTTGGCATCTTAGGAATATCTGAAAAGAAAGAAAAACATTTAAGTATTTTATATCAATTACGATGTTTCAAAGTTCAGTCATTCGATGTTCTAAAATTCAATAAAAAAATATTTCATGGGATTACAACATAATTAGACAGAAGAATATGATAATAATAAATAATTGTACTAATCAATAATCCATACTTACAGTTAAACTGTAGTATTCGTTTAGTAGAATAACTATGAAGTAGGTACAAGAGCAGTAACAGCAAACCACCGTCTATGACATCTAAGAGGCAACTGAGGACTGAGAGTGAGGGACAGTTCTATTCATGTTGTGACTTGTACATTGTACAACAACTATATGATCTTGAAAACACTCCATATGCGATCAGTGGGATAATTCTGTGACAGATGAATAGTTAATCAATTTATGTCCTATTATTTAGTAAACGAGTCAATTTCTGAAACTTTAAGGTAAAATTCATGTAGGTAAATGTTATTTTATTTCATTTTGGTTGGCCAATTTCAAGTTTTGACATGAAAAGAGACTATATTTTCACTACCAAAATTGATTTGAAAAAAGTTGACAAAATTGACACACCCTAATGGCTATGCTTGAGCCCTGCTACAAACTCGTGTCACAATCAAAATTTCGAATCAGTATTTTTGAACGCTTACCTGTCCAAAAGTGCTAACCATTCGAAGTTTCTCTTTGAACACATGCCAAAGGTCTTGAAGCGTATCCCCAACCCAATTTTTCTATATCCTGATCAGTCTCCGTGGGAAGGAGTGGGCCACCAGGAGGGAACTGTATTATCAAATGTTTCATGATGCATTCCATTCTTGGTTAAAAGGTGCATGCATTGGATGTTAAACACATGTTAAAATGTAACCCAAGACGCTTTTCTTTATACATGTATCAAATAAATCACTCAACTATTTAAGGGAGTGGACTGTGGATGGGATTCTTGTGACTAAAGTATTATTTAAATCGGTAGTCCGCAACCTGGGGTCTCCGGACTCCCTTGGGTCTGTGAATGAGTTTCAGGGGTTCGCAGAAGACAAGGGGTATATTCTAATTCACACAAAATTAGAATATACAAATTATTTTCGCTAAGGAGTCCTCAAAAATAATCCATATTCTTCTATGGGTTCACAAGTGAAAAAAAGGTTGCCGACCACTGATTTAAATGTTGGCTATTGACAAATAAACTATTGTTTTATTACTAATTATTACTGAAAATTCGGATCACCTGAAGATCAGGGCCCCCATGCATTCTTGTTTTTAGCTTTACAGTACCAAATTTAATAATAAATTAAGTTGAATGCCCGGTTAGGTCAACTGTACGACTTTGACGATTGGTTAGGTTAAGTCGTGATATTTTCGTTAGTTTTAACGAAGATATCATTTGGTAATTGAGCCTGGAGGCCCTGATCTTCAGGTGATCTGAAAATTCTTGATGGGGATACGCACGAATAGGATTTTCTCTCGATAATTGGTGATCTCGTATCACAAACTTGGATGACTGAGACGCAACACGGATACTCAAACCGTTTCAAATAATATTAAAAATCTTTAATACCAAGATTAAATTGAATTGAATTGAACCTTTATTAATAATAAAATAAATACATTGGTTTTACAATGACAAATAATTGTGAAGCTGGATTATTTATTTTATTTAATTTGGCCATTAAGCTTTAGACTTTACTGGGCTATTATTAAAAATAAAGTTATTATTAATTAATAATAAGTAAATAAGTATTATTATTATTATTATTATTCATTGAAATTTTGGTATTCCCACCAATCTTTCACTGTTAGGTGGGGCAATGTACTATTCGAGTGTTTTGGTTCCTCTTGCGGGGTGAGACAAGGCTCCTTGCTCTCCCCTATGCTGTTTAATATGTATATTGACGGATTAATTGCTTCACTTAATGAGGCAACAGTGGGATGTTGTATAGATAACACAAGGATAAATAACTTAGTTTATGCCGATGATATGGTGTTAATAAGTCCCTCTGTTAAAGGTCTGGATCGGCTACTAGATGTCTGCGAAGTGTATTCGCAGAAACATGATATTCTTTTTAATGTTACAAAAACTAAGGTTATGCAATTTCATCCTAAAAGCTGTAATCAGCCAGCTGATATAAGGTTTAAAATGAATGGTGAAGTAATTGAGGAAGTACAAGAGTTTAAGTATTTGGGTCAAACTATTACCAGCTCCTTGAGTGATGACTCAGATATATAAGAAAACAATCTCGAAGCCTGTGTGCTAAAGCGAATATGACCATAAGGAACTTTCGTTTCTGTACAAGTGAAGCTAAAGACACACACTTTCGTACTTTCTGCAGTAATATATACGGTCAGCAACTGTGGGTGAATTATAAAAAAGGTTCTGGCAGAACCCTAAATTTGCTGTACAACAGGTCTTTTAGACTCTTACATAAATTACCCCCGAGATGCTCAGCTTCGCAAATGTTTGCTACCCGCAATGTCCCGAGCTTCCCGGAGGTAACAAGACGTGCTCAACACAGTCTAATGCAAAGAATTAAAAAATCAACCAACCCGATCATCCAAGCTATCCATGAGTCCTGCCATTTATCCTCTAAGCTATGGACTTCTTGGTACGAAAACGTCTGTCTGTAGCTCCACTTAACTTCAACAGTGCAGTATTATTTCTAATCAATTTTATATATTTCTATCCTTTGTGTATGAACTGTCATTGTATTAATAATATTTGTCATATGGACTATAGTCTGCCAATAAACCTTTTCATTTTCATTTCCATTATTATTAAAATGTAGCTCGTGACTTGGATTACCTCGATAGGCCCGAGTGGCTGCATGTTTTCCAAATGAAATGCGCTTGTGAAGCTAGTGATTGTAACTTCTTGACAGAGGTGCTTTTGTTTTCTTCAGGTAGGTTGGATTTTCTGATTTGTTCTGCAAGGATTACATTCTTCTCTCTGCTCCATTTCTCAAACCGTGAGTATTCGGAGCAGTGCAAAATTGTCTTATTTTCTTCAATGGTCCACTTTATCTTATCATACCTACGTAGGTTTGGTGCCATTTTTTGTTGATACTGCTGGGGTCCAGGGTCATTATTTTGGCCTGGTGGCAGTGGCGTGGTGGCCATATGGACCAAACGGGTTTGGCCCGACCAGCGACGATTAGCCAAAGGGCGCCATAACAGAGGTTCAGAGGGCGCCGCACCAGGGGCCAGATTTTAGAATTTTTTAAATTTTAAAATTATAAAACCAACAATAATAGTAATATGACTGCTACATATTACAAAAGTTGGTAGTACAAATTTTTAATCATAGTCTTTGGCTTTGATTTAAAATTTGGGGGACCTACAACCATTCATAAAGTAAAACAATTTTCAAATCCATTTTTCAAAAAACACAACTTTCTATTTTAGAAAATTCATAAAAAAAATTGGAGGCTATGAATTTCTTCAAAATTGCACAGAACACAAAGGAAGACTTACTCTACAACATAGAAACCCCAAATTATTACAAATTTTTGAGGGGGGGGGAGTTATGCTCAAATTTATACCAAAATTGTATGGAAATTTTGAAAGTCAAATTTTAAAATATATATATATATATATATATATATATATATATATATAGAATGAATTTCAGAATAAAACACGTGAAATGAATGAATGCTGCAAACCCACAAGGAAAAAGAAAAACGATTCCAAGGCCTTTCGTGTATTCAGAGCTACACCTCGTCAGGGAATGAAGATAAAAGGCGAGATGCCCATAGATATATACAACGTACAGGAAGAACAAAACAATTAGCACATACTTAACAGGGGTTAATGAGAGGCAAAAGAAATTTTAACAGGATATTGTCAATTTTATACATTCCCGCACTGTTATTGAAATTGTTTTTAAAATGAATAAATGCACATTCTAGAATATTTCTTTCTATTATATCTCTGTTTTTAACAAGCGCTTTAGAACTATCCCTCTTGAAGCTATGGTTACATCTATACATATGGTTAAATAAAGCATTGGAATTATTAGCTGTTCTACAAGCATATTTATGCTGTTTTACCCTAATATCTAGCGTTTTACCGGTTTGGCCTATATATACTGAGTTATATTGTGTACATCCGATCAAATACACACAACCAACAACATTATCAGGGCTATTCTTTATTAGGCGTGATTTAACAGTATTAATATACTTAAAGATTACATTAATGCCAATTGCTTTAAGTAAAGTTGGAAGGTATTGAAAATTAACATGGTAAGGTCGGCTAAGGATATTTTTACGCTGAAATTCCTTTACAATTACATTATTATAATACCTATTCTTGGCTTTCTTAAGACAGTTATCTAAAAATGAAATAGGATAACATAATTTAGTACCAATATTCATGATATTGCATAACTCGGAATCTAAAAATTCAGGACTGACAACTCTCAATGCTCGAAGAAACATAGCAGAGAAAATAGAGGATTTAATCGAAGGATGATGGTCAGAATAAAAATGCACATAAGAGTTATTATTAGTAGGCTTACGGTAGACTTCAATAACAGTGCGGGAATGTATAAAATTGACAATATCCTGGTAAAATTTTTTTGCCTCTCATTAACCCTTGTTAAGTATGTGCTAATTGTTTTGTTTTTCCTGTATGTTGTATATATCTATGGGTATCTCTCCTTTTATCTTCATTCCCTGACGAGGTGTAGCTCTGAATACACGAAAGACCTTGGAATCGTTTTTCTTTTTCCTTGTGGGTTTGCAGCATATATATATATATATATATATATATATATATATATATATATATATATATATATATATATATATATGTCAAGAATTAAAATTTGATTTTGCATGCTGTGTCAAAAATGCATACTATAGCCTTGCTTGAGTCACAAATTTGATTTTTTAACCCTTGGCTATATTTATTTATTTTTAAACTAATAAAATAAATATTGCCTATATTTATTTTATTAATAAATGTATTTTATAAGAAAATATAACTACATTCGATTTTACAGATAACATTTCAGCATAAAATATTTTTCTTCTTGTTTTTGGTATTATAAACTGTCAAAAACCAAAGTAAACTAATTGGTTGAAACATAGAATCTAGCAAAGCTGGGCACTTGCGGTTTTTTTTGCGGTACTGCGGTACTGCGGTACTACCGCACTACCAAACCGGTACCGCATAACGCAGTACCGCAAAGGATCGCTGAAAGTACAGCCTGTACTTTCAGCGATCCTTTGCGGTACTGCGTTATGCGGTATCGGTTTGGTAGTGCGATGGTACCGCAGTACCGCAAAAAAAACCGCAAGTGCCCAGCTTTGGAATCTAGTCCATATGCAATGGATAAAAAGAGAAATAAAAAATCTGGTGCTCAAAACAGAGCTGCTAAGAAGCAGCGCACACAGGAAGAAGACTCTCTCAGGCAAGGAATGAAGGCATATTTAAATATAACTGAGCCTAGTCAAGTGACACTTGCCACTGAAACACTGTCAGCTGTTACTGTAGCTGAAACACTCAATTCTAGTCAAGTTGTTGAAACAAGCACATCTTTCACTGAAGCTGAAACATTGCAGTCTAGTCATAGTGATGACTCTGATGAGATAGATCACATCACTGTTACCAAAAAACTTCAGTCTGGTCAATTTGCTGAGTCAGCAACATCTGTCACTGTCACTGAAAATAGCAGGTAATTGTAAGCACAAAAATTTCTAAAAATCAATTTATGAAATTCTAATGAATAACAGTCTCTTGTTATTTTTTCCTTAACTATAAAATATGTATATTAACCATTCCAGTTCTGATGATGATGGTGATGACAAAGAAAAACAACATGCAGTACATGCACCGAGTTGTGTACCTAATCAACCAGAGTCGATCAAGTCTAGTCAAGAAGCTGTTGATACAACAGATGAATCTATTTTCAAATCTGACAAAATTGATCCTACAGCACTAATAAATTCTAAGCACGGGTGATTTTATTTTTATCGTTCACTAATATTAAAATATAATTCCTAAAAATTATAATGTGCATAAATAAAGGTTATTTTTGCTATTTAAGTTCTACCTATCTTAGCCAAAAATAAATAAAGGCAATTTATTTTTTTCTCAATCTCAGGTATAGTGCTGATGTAAAACGACACGAGCTGAGCTGTGGACCTAATCAACCAGATAATAAGTACCTTTCAAAAAGAGGAAATGTCATTGGTGGTCGCAAACGTCATTGTTCACATGGTGTTTTTTACAACACCAACAAGCTAGTTCGCCATTGGTTGTCCTATTCTGAGACAAAAGATGCGCTTTTTTGTGTCACATGTATACTGTTTACTGATAACAGTCTGCGAGGAGAAAATCAACGGTCTAAACAAGGAAATTCATTTACAAATGCTGGTTTTTCTGATTGGAAGCACCAATGGGAAGGAGTAAGGAAACATGAAACTTCAAATAGTCATAGAATGGCTGTTGTTGCCAGATTGATGTTTCTGAGACAGAGTTCAATCTCCAGTGCACTGTTCAAGCAAAGTGAGTCTGAGGAGAATTTGAGAAAAGCTGCAGTTATAAAGAACAGGACGTTTGTGCATAGGGTTATCAACGCTATACGTTACCTTGGTATACAATCTTTGGCATTCAGAGGTCATAGAGAATCATTGGATTAAGATGAGAACAGAGGAAATTTTTTGGAATTGCTTGATTTTCTTGCTGTGTATGATTCAAGTACTAGAGAGCAGATAGAAAAGGTTCTTCATTAAAAGCAGGAAACTGAGAATCAGGGCCGTGGTTCCAAGCTAACTTTTTTGAGTAATGATACTCAAAGGAAGATAATTGATATAATTGGAGAAGAAATAACAATCGAAATTGTAAAGAAAATAAAAAAAGCTGTTGCATGGTCCATCATTGTTGACACATCTCCTGATGTATCACATCAAGAACACGTTGGTATTTGTGTTCGTGTTGCTGTGGATGGTGGTGTTTGTGAGCATTTGCTGTGCCTACAACATGCTTCAAATACTACATCAGAAATGTTTCTGAGTTTGGTAAAGTCTGCTTTTTCTGACCGTAATGTTGACTGTTATGAGACTCTTGTTGCCCAGTCATATGCTGGTGCTGCGAACATGAGTGGGTGCTATGGCGGATTACAGGCGCTAATCAGACGCGATATCGGTGAGCAAGTTATATATGTTCACTGCAATGCACACATCCTCAATTTGGCACTTTTAGATGTTTCGTCAGCGTCTGTTGATGCTGTTACTCTTTTTGGAACACTGGAGACATTATATGTTATGTTTACACAATCTAATCGCATACATTCACTTTTTGAAGATACACAAAAGGAATCAGGTTTGGAAGTTAAACCATTGAAGAGACTGAACACAGTACGCTGGAGGACGGCTCGTGAATTTTCTCTAGATGTACAGGGTGTCCCAGAATTAACTATTTATTTCAATGAAATCGGACAAATTTAATAAAAACTGATATAATTTTGTGTTTATTACTAAATTATGATACAAAAACAAATAGATTTATAAATCATAAGTCAAAACTTTATTTACTTGAATGTGATAAGCCTTTTTCATCAGTGTCGAACGCAAGATTCTATGAACTGTTGTCTTGGATATGTTGAGTCTTCGACCGGCCTCCCTAACCGAAGTTGTTGGTTCATCCTCAAACAATTGTCGTACCTGTTCGGTACTGTTACGTGCTGTCCTTGGGCGTCCTCTTCCCACCTCGTCGTGTACGGATCCAGTTCTTTTAAATTTGTTCACAAGTTCACGAATCGCTTTGTCTGTAGGACCGGTTCTGTGGAATCTTCTTGTAAATTTTTCTCTGATTTCATTACATTGCATTCCTTTGATACGGGATGTTACAACAAAGATGCGTTCTTGTGTATTCCTTATTAATAGGGTTCTGAAAGAGAATGAAAATAAAACTATGAAAAACTATGAAAAAATTATGAAAATAAAATTATGAAAAAATTTAGAAATTTATACATTTTTAACACATATTAAACATGATAAACATAAATAAAAGTGTGTTTTTAAAAAATGTCCGATTTCATTGAAATAGTTAATTCTGGGACACCCTGTATTTATATCTAGATACACATCGATATGTGAAACCTTGCATGAGATCACCACATCTCAAGAGTTTAGTCAGAAACAGCGTTCGGAAGCAGCTGGTCTACTTCACATGGTTCAGAGTCGAGCATATCTGGCAACAGCTTGCCTGTTTCATAAAATATTCATGATAACAGGCCCACTCAGTCGCTATCTACAGAGAGTCAATGTGGAGGTTGTCAGAGCACTTGATATGGTCTCAGCTTCGATGCATCAGCTACAGAAGATTCGCGATGACCCAGCTACTGTTATTGCTG
Source organism: Bathynomus jamesi (assembly GCA_023014485.1). Taxonomy (NCBI): domain Eukaryota; kingdom Metazoa; phylum Arthropoda; class Malacostraca; order Isopoda; family Cirolanidae; genus Bathynomus; species Bathynomus jamesi. The sequence continues at coordinate 28,468 of JAJOZX010000211.1, read as the reverse complement.
CTGTCGAAGAAATCGACGATAAAGCACAGTGGCCAGTCATACGTGCACGTAAAAAGAAGAGACAGATCAATGAGAATGATACTGAAATCACTGAAAATAGTCAGGCAAAATGGACACGTGAAACATTTTATACTGTTCTAGACAAAATTAACTCGGCATTGAACGATCGATTTTCTGCAAATCGAAGTGTACTAAAATCAAGACAAAAATTCTGTCCAACAAATTTCTCTAATATTGGTGGTCAAATTTCTACATTGAAGAATGAGATCAATGAATTTTGCAGTAATTATAGCATCAATAGTCACGAATGTACCTTGGAGCTCTATAGCTTCAGTTCCGTATTCCCTTTATTATCGAACACAAAAACGATTTACAGCGCCTACACTGTACTCAATCATGATACGGGTCTTACTGAAGTCTATCCAACTCTTTTAAAAGCATATGGCATATTAGTGGCAATTCCCGCTACATCAGAAACGGCTGAGAGATCCTTTTCAGCATTGAAGCGAATCAAAACGCGCATAAGGAATTCCATGTCGCAGGAGGTGCTGCTGGGTACAATGCTGATGTCAGTCGAACGAAATATAGCAAAGAAACTAGACACAAACCGGCTAATTGTTCGATTTGGTCAATCATCTAAATTTCTCTCGAAAGCCCTAATTCTGTAGTAGAGACGTTAAGTATTTATTTTCACATACATGACACGTATGTGCTGTGCTTTCTATTGTTTTAAAACGTTTTGTGCTTTCTATTGTTGTAAGAAGTTTGTAATAATAATATTTTCTGCATACAAACAACCTATATTTTTATAAATTTATTAACCGAAAAAATCTAACAATTTGGTCCTGTTTATAACGTTCAAAACGAAAAATGTAAACAAATACGTCTCAGTCTCAAAACGGTCAAAAAATGCTAAAATGCTAAAAATGCGATGAGAGTCCCACTACGCCACTGCCTGGTGGGGTTCCCTGCAATGATCCCTTTGGTGAAGTTTCTTCTCTGGGTTTGAGAAAAGTTGCACCATTGCTCTCCTTACTCACCCTGGTGCGTAAGCGGGTTGAGGGGACATTTTTATCCTGGGCAATGTTTTGCCAGTATGAATTTTTCTTAATAGACTTTTCCATATTTCTTTTTGTTTTAGGATACGAGGGACCAGTTTTAATACTTTACTCACTGAAAATTCCCTGAAGCATTCCTAAGTAATAAATTTTACTAAATAAATAAAGAGAGAGTTCAGTGCCCAACTGATGAATGGGATCTACATACACACATTTCGTCGACGGGAGATCTCATCGACACTTTAATGAATTAACTCAACCCAATCCAACCTAATTCCAAAAGATTTATCGACAATGTTTTATCAACGAAACGTCACCACTCGTGAGTGAATTTACTCATTTCCTTGTATTTGGTACGCATAAGACTGACCTTAAACAGGAGCGAAACAAGTCTGAAATAGTTATTACTTTTAGTTTCTTATTTTCATCCTTATAAAAATCCCTCAGAATTTATTTTATGTATACAGTATGTGTATATATAATTTATATATACAGGGTGTCCCAAAAAAATGTACTCACACTTTGAATGACAATAAATGCAGTGTTTATTGACATAGATACAAGTCTAATAGGTTAAATTAAAGAACATTACATTAAATTAAAGAAAATTAAATGACATTAAAGAAAAGTTTAGTCTTTTCCCCCTAGTCTAGTTTAGTCTACTCATTCCTGCGTGTTCGCAAATGTTCAAACTGATGACCACCATTTTCCAGACACAGCTGATAACGCGGACCAATGGATTCGATAACATTACGAATCATTTCATTTGGAATTGCGAGACATTGTCTTTCAATTTCCTCTTTCAACTCATCGACTGTCGCAGGTTTTGCGGCGTAAACCTTATCTTTCACATATCCCCATAAAAAAAAGTCCATTGGTGTGAGGTCTGGTGAACGTGCAGGGAATTCAACGCAACCTCTGCATCCAATCCATGTGTTCGGATGAGTTGCATCGAGATAGGCCCTTACATCACGATGGTAGTGGGGAGGTGCTCCATCTTGCTGGAAGTAACTCTCTTCGTCACCAAACATCTCTTCAATGCATGGACCGACGGATTCCTGCAGTAAGTTTAGGTAAACGGGCACCAGTGACAGTTTGGTCAAAAAAGAATGGTCCTACGATGCCCAATGCTGATATCCCACACCACACTGTAACCCCTGGTAAGTTCAAATGTTGTTCCAAAGTAACATGCGGATTTTGAGGAGCCCAGTAGGTGCAATTATGTCGATTAATTGAGCCATTTAACTTAAAGGAGGCCTCATCGCTCCAGACAATTTTGTCTGGAAACGCTGTATCTTCCGCGCTTTTGTCCAGGTACCATTCACAAAATCCAACTCTCCGGTCAGGATCATCTTCATTGAGAGCGTGGATTAATGTTGGAATGTAACTTTTCTAATGGACTCGTCTCAAAATGCGATGGACGCTCGATTTTGGGATTCCTATCTCACGAGCCGATTGTCGTATGGATTTCTTTGGGGATCGGAGGAGGGTTTCCAGCAGTTGTTCTTCTCTTGCGGGGCTGGTGGATGTCCGTGGTCTTCCAGAACGTTGCTTGTGGACGTCCTGAACAGTTTATATACACATATACATATATAGTATATATATATATATATATATATATATATATAATATATATGTGTGTGTGTGTGTGTGTGTGTGTGTGTGTGTGTGTGTGTATACATATATTACTGTAAAAGCCCGACGAGTGGTAAATCTTAAGATTTGCCGGTAAATCTTGACATTTACCATATACATCTGGTAAAAGTCCGAAAAACAAGTGAAATTTTACTTATTTCGGACTTTTACCAAATCTACATGGTAAATGTCAAGATTTACCATCAGAAGTTGTAAAAGCCAGGATTGAAGAGAAATTACTAAAACTGGGAAAAAAACCATTTATTTAAATATACTAGCAACTTAAAAACGCGAAAAATTCTTGCACAAAAAAAAACGAATTCATTTATTACAGCATGGTGAACTGTTGTGGCACTTTGAATTGCATAAAAGGCCAGAGGCCTTGCACAAACATCTTTTAGTTAGGTTAGGTTAGGTTAGGTTAGGTTAGGTAAATCTTGACATTTACCATGTAGATTTGGTAAAAGTCCGAAATAAGTAAAATTTCACTTGTTTTTCGGACTTTTACCAGATGTACAATTGTACATGGTAAATGTCAAGATTTACTGGCAGGCAAATCTTAAGATTTACCACTCGTCGGGCTTTTACAGTAACATATACAACAAAATCAAAATTTGTTTGAAAAAAATTTCATTAGCTCCTACTGGTGTATAATTTCACTACTGCCATTTTTACCATTTATTATTCACTTTTGTAATTAACTAATTAAAATATGCTAATTTCATTAATCACATTTAACTTCGTAATCTATTCTTTTTTTGTTTTTTTATTAAGCATCATTTATTTTCTACGAATTATACAGGGTGTACATAAAGTCAGGATCTATTTTTGTGAAGCACTTGGAAATTATATGGAATTCAATCATAAAATGATAAAGTGGTAACATTTATTAAATAATTAAGAGTAGGATTCGACGTGACGCCCATCAGTATCCCTGCACAGCTCAAATCGTTCCGCATCATTTCTAAACACATTTTGGAGCATTTGCGGGATTATGTTATCTGCAGCAGTTCGTATACGTGTGCGTAAGTTTTCAAGACTCGTAATCTTCGTCTGATAGACGTGCGATTCGATAAAGCCCCATGCAAAGAAATCTAAAGGGGTTAAATCTGGTGATCTCGCTGGCCAAGGTCTGTTGCTTCCGCGTCCGATCCAGCGATTTGGAAAACGTCCATTTAGATAATCCTGAACAATTTTGGCATAGTGACAAGGAGCACCATCATGTTGATTCTAAGTAAGGGAATAGGATTCGTGTCATAACATGACGTAATGAGAATCTATAAATAGATCCATAAATTGTTTAAACTTCATTCTCTTCATTGGAATTGCATCGGAGTGACGTGTATTATTTACTTGTCAAGATGTATAGAAGAAGGAAGTTTGTTCCTCGAAAAAGGAAGTATGTTCCTCGAAGGAAAGTTAGATGGCGGTCAAAGGAGAAGATATTTACAGCTTCAATGAAATTTGTTTATTTGTCTAAAAATACTTTTGATGTTAATGCAGATGGATATTATACATTGAGTTTGGATCTTTTAACTAAGGATGCTAAATCAACTATTTTAAAATTAATTATTATCAAGTAACGGGTGTATCTTTTCATAGTATTCCCGGAATGAATATGTCTGGATATGTTATTAATTATGAAGATTCATTAAGTCGTAAGAAAGATGTTAGGGAAAGGTTAGAGGGACCTAATGTAGGGATATCTCCATCTCCATATGTAATTGTTCCCCATTGTGTTTTGTTTGAACCTAATATAGATTCCTCACATAGTGCAGAGCAAGTAATGAATCATCCCAGAACAAAGTGGTTCTCACCTTTTAAGGAGTTTAGAATGTATCGTAGACTGAAGCCGGTGTGTGATTTAGGTAAACAAGTAACTGCCCAATTCCCTAATACTTTAATTAAGATATCAACCAATGATTTAGCTAAACCATTAGGTCATATTTATGTTGGTAAATATACACCTGACGGATCTCAAAAAAATGAGTATGCATTTACATATGTTAATCGAATTGTATTTTATGTTAAGCTGTATGGTATGAAACAATAAAAAAAAAAAAAAAAAATTTTGGTTCACCCTGTATTATTTGCCATTTTTGGTTCACCCTGTGTTTGCGCGATTCGGCTCATAGTATTACCTAGAGCCGAATCGCTCACTCGCGCAGACAGGAATAGAAACTGACGTCATGAAAACGTCATACATTTCTTGCTTATTGAACATCCGGTCTACATCCTGTTTATGGTTTTATAATACCAATGATTTTGAAAATAATAATGATGGTCTGCAGAGCGCCCTCTGCAAGAGTTAGAGCCTCGCCAGAGGTAGTTAGATGTACGAAGTTTTTTTTTGTGTTTGGCCAAACAATATTGGTTACAGAGATTTTTAAGGTTTGGTTAGTATTGTAGTATTCATATGGGTAGAGTACCTAAGTTTTCAAGACTCGTAATCTTCGTCTGATAGACGTGCGACTCGATAAAGCCCCATGCAAAGAAATCTAAAGGGGTTAAATCTGGTCATCTCGCGACACAAGGTCTGTTGCTTCGCGTCCGATCCAGCGATTTGGAAAACGTCCATTTAGATAATCCTGAACAATTTTGGCATAGTGACAAGGAGCACCATCATGTTGATAGACGACGGTACTAACAATCCTATCCCCAATCAGCTGAGGTTCAAGGAATTGCTGCAACATGTCCAGATAAATAAGCCCCGTAACTGTAGCTTCAGCAAAGAAAAAAGGACCATAAACCTTAGATTTTGTTAAACCCATCCAGACATTAACTTTAGGTGAGTCTCTTTCCCAATTTTGGACGAAATCATTCGGTCTTTCATCTGCCCAAATTCGACAGTTATGGCGATTTACTTTTCCACACGTATGGAAAGTGGCTTCATCACTAAAGAGAATGTTGTCCATTAAATTATCACTCCAGATTTGTTCTACGAGATAGCACACACAGCACTTCGTCGAGGGAAATCTTCCTCATGTAAAACCTGCAAATGATAGCTTTTCTTCTGCAAATTAACTTTCAGAATTTTGTGCACAGATGACGTCGGGAGGCCGAGTCTGTGTGATGCAGCACGAACGGACGTACGTGGCTCCTCAGTGATAATTCCGCGTACTGCATTCACGGTAAGTTCTGACATACACGGTCGTCCTGATCTTGCTTCATCATTTACAGATCCCGTTCGTTTAAATTTGTTCACCAATTTTCGTATTGTCTTGTCTATTGGCCCCGGCTTATGAAATCTCCTTCTAAACTTCTCTCTGATGTCATTGTATTTCTTTCCATCGATTCGCCAAATTACTATTGTCACACGCTCTTCTGTATTCATTCTAAGGGCTTCTGAAAAGAAAAATATAAAAAAATAATTATTTCACAAAAATAGATCCTGACTTTATGTACACCCTGTATAATGATTCTAAAAGTCTTAAAGTTTGCTCACACGGAACGAAATCTAAAATGTTTGTATTAGTTTTGTCTCGGAATCTGTGCTACTTGGAATTAAGGTGTGTGATTCTTTTTAGTGTGTGACTTTCATTTTAGTGTTTTTAAAAAAACTTGTGAATTTTTAGTTTGGGTTTTCCTTAAATTATTTTGTATTTTATATTTGTCATTCATTATGGTTTTTAATATTCTTTTTTAACTTTTTAGAATTTTTTTGCCTGAAGATGAGCATAGTTTGTGCTTGAAACGTTACACTGTACAAAATATAGTCCCTTTTCCAACATGATGGATGTTTCTCTCCTTCTTGTCTGTGGCTTTCTGCTATATATATATATATATATATACAGGGTGGGCCGTAAGTTTCCATACATAGGAAAAATTAAACATTTGTTTTTATGTTTCAGATACCCTAAGAATATGCGTTTGACGAAAGAGCAACGAATTGAAATCATACTGATGGCTGGGTCGGGAAGCAGTCGCATGGTTGCAATGAACTTTAACAGACAACATGGAACGAACATCACACACGACACTGTGGCAAAACTTATTAACAAGTTTCAGAAAACTGGAAATGTTGCAGATCAACCGCGAAGTGGTCCAAGACGTACAGCCACCGATGAAGACACAACAGCTACGATACTTACAGCGCTTACACGGAGTCCCAGAAAAAGTACACGACGGTTGTCTGCAGAAAGTGGTGTCAGCAGATCGAGTATCAGGCGCATTTTGAAAGCAAACAAATGGCATCCATACAAATTGCATATGGCACAGCATTTGAGTGAAGACGACCCGGATAGACGGATGGAATTCTGTGAATGGGCATTAACCAAAGTGAACGAGGATGCAAACTTTTCAACTAAGATCTTGTTTACTGATGAAGCAAATTTTTACGTCAATGGAGAGGTTAATCGGCAAAACATACGTTACTGGAGTAATGCTAACCCTAACTGGCTGAGTCCGACGAAGATGCAAGGTGCCGGTAAAGTGATGGTGTGGGCCGGGATATGGGGTGACAGAATTATTGGACCAATTTTTGTCAGTGGAAATCTTAATGCCGAAAGGTATCTTAACATGTTGCAAGAAGAGATTTTCCCATCCCTGCTAAACGAGGAAGGTAACTTCCCAGTTTACTTCCAGCAAGATGGAGCTCCACCTCATTATGGTTCACGTGCGTCGGTATTTGGATCAGCAGCAGTTTCCGGATGCTTGGATTTGGTCGGCGTGGTCCTGTGGAGTGGCCTCCCAGATCCCCAGATCTCACCCCCCTTGATTTCTATCTTTGGGGGCACTTGAAGGCCATGGTGTATCAGGAAAGATACGAGACATAAATCATCTAAAGGAACGTATCACCAACGCCATTACAAGCATAACGTCAACTGTGCTAATGCGTGTTCATGAACAGTGGGGAACACGTATTGAAATGTGTTTTCAAAACAATGGCAACCATGTAGAGCATATTATATAAATAAAAATGGTGTCCATAAAAAAATGTTTATTTTTCCTATGTATGGAAACTTACGGCCCACCCTATATTATATATATATATATATATATATATATATATATATATATATATATATATATATATTATATAGTAATTTAGGTCTGAAGGCGCTTAACTTTAAATGGCTGGTCTCTATCTTTCACATAAGTTTTATTTGATGTTAAATTTCTGGTTATGGAGGAACGAACACATAGAAAATTTATCTTTCCTCGTCTTTGTCTCTACTTTTCCTTCCTGTTGGAAGTTCACTTTCATTCAGCCTGTTCCAAAGAAGGGCGACCGCTCTGAATCCTCCAACTATCGTCCAATTGCTTTGATTTCTTGCCTTTCCAAAGCTTCTGAATCTATCCTTAATAGGAAGATTCTTAAACACCTTTCTTCCCACAATCTTCTTTCAGATCGTCAGTGTGGATTCCATAAGGGACGCACTACTGGTGATCTTCTTGCATATCTCTCTGACTCTTGGTCATCCTCCTTTCGGGATTTCGGTGAAACTTTTGCTATTGCGCTAGACATATCAAAAGCTATTGATAGAGTCTGGCACAAATCTTTAATTGCCAAACTGTCCCTCCTTCGGTTTCTACTCTTCTATCTGTCTTCATCTCTAATTTCCTTTCTGGCCGAACTATAGCTGTAGTTGTAGATGGCCACTGTTCTTCTCCTAAAGCTATTAACAGTGGTGTTCCTCAGGGTTCTGCCCGCTCACCCACTCTCTTCCTTTTATTTATTAATGATTTTTTAATTTGCACTTCCTGTCCTATTCACTCCTGTGCCGGTGTTTCCACTCTGAGAACCTGACCTCTGATCTTTCTGCTATCTCTGATTGGGGCAGGAAAAACCTTGTGGCTTTCAATGCCTCAAAACTCGGTTCCTCCATCTGTCTATTCGTTACAATCTTCCGCACGACTATCCTTTACATTCAACAACATACGACTCAATCCTTCCTCTTTTCTTAACATTCTTGGCGCTTCCTTTTATCGTGATCTTTCCTGGAAAGATCACATACCGTATACTCTCTTTCTAAAACAGCTCCAAAGAGGTTAGTTGTGCTGTACCGCCTCCGCAGTTTCTTCACCCGACTCAGTTGCTATCTCTGTACAGGGGTCTTCTTCGCCCCTGTATGGAGTATGCTTCTCATGTGTGGGGATGGTTCAACCCACACAGCCGTACTTGACTGGGTGGAGTCAAAGGCTTTGCGTCTCATCAATTCCACGTCTCTTGCTGATTGTCTTTAATCTCTCTCTTCGCCGCAATGTTGCCTCACTCTCTCTTTACTATCGTTACCATAACGGACATTGCTCTTCTGAACTCTCTAACTGCATGCCTCCACTTTTAAGGAGAGCACGCAGTACCAGACTTTCTACATATTCCTTTTCTGTCCAATTATCTAATGCAAGGGTTAATCGGTACTTTCAGTCTTTCATCTACTCAACCGGTGAACTCTGGAACAATCTTCCTCAAGCCATCTTTCCTTCTGTCTATGACCTCCCATCTTTCAAACGCAGAGCAGTGTCTAAGCATCTCGAAAACCCCGGCCCTTGATTTTGGCTCTTCTTCTCTGGGGGGGCCACTTTTGCAGGACATTTGCCCTTGGCCCCTCCTTTCTGCATAATAATATATATATATATATATATATATATATATATATATATATATATATAATATATATATATATATACTGTATATAACACATGTCAGTATTATATTCCATTTTGATACCAAGGTTAGTAGGGAGAGACAATGTACTATTATTTAATACTTTTAATTCTTCCCAAAAATCTCTTGGTTCTTACTGGCGGGCTTTCTAACCAGAGCATCTTTTAATTATTATTTTTTACCAGCAAAGATACAAAAATTTGTTAATAACAATATTTTTTTCTTACATGTATCCATGGAACAGATATAAATAATTGCGGATGATTAGATATCCTACTTTTTGTACCATTTGTAAATTTTAGATATTTTACTTAAACGTACTTGATCCGAATCATCTAATTGTAAAAATAAGAATATTGGACCTCTCACTATACACAACGTATCCCACTGAGACAGTGAAGAAGTTGTCTGAGAGCTGAGATAAACTTACTGTATATAATGTATAAATGATTTGGCAAGCAACCACGAAGATGAGAAGTTTAAGTTAAATAGAAATTCAGAAGAAATTAAATATTGGTACAGAGAACTGGATGAAAATTTTATAAAATAGATAAAATACAGAAGTTTACAAGTGGATTTTAACCTTAAATAATAAAATAAAACACTTTGTATTAAAGAGACGAGTTCATAGGTTTGGGGAATAATTTTAATAAGAATGATTTTATCAGTAAGGACGGTTTGGAATTATGTGGAACCTTGTCAAGTATCTTAATACATTCCAATTAAGTAATGTGTAGGCTAGATTATGTCCATCATCTACCTGATCAGATAAAAAATTTGGTAAATTTATAGTATTACACCCGTCTCCCTTTGGAGGTGAAATTTATGGTTTTTCTATGGTTTTTGATGTGTTTTGAACGAATCTGACCTTCAAAACCGTCGGAAATGACTCGTTTTTGAGATACCCCCCCCCCCAGCCGGAAATGTGGGGGGAAATCACAGAAAACGAGTAATTTCCGACGGTTTTGAAGGTCAGATTCGTTCAAAACACATCAAAAACCATAGGAAAAACAAATTTCACCTTCAAAATTGACCTGACCTAACCTATCCTATCCTAACAACCTAACCTAACCTATCTTAACCTAACCTATCTTAACCTAACAACCTAACCTAACAACCTAACCTAACAACCTAACCTAACAACCTAACCTAACAACCTAACCTAACAACCTAACCTAACAACCTAACCTAACCTAACCTAACAACCTAACCTAACAACCTAACCTAACAACCAACCTAACCTAACTTAACTTAACTTAACTTAACCTATCCTAAAAGAAAAACAGGAATTACCTTTAAAATCTAAGACAGAATAATCACAGTACCGTCTTTTCTTCGTTTTAAGCACAACGTAACTTTTTCTACAACGCCACAGTTTCTGGTCTTGACGATATGTACACTCCGTTTTACAATGTGGACACTTCACTACTGTCGGTAGAACACCGTGAGCACGCAGAAACAACACTTTTTTCTAAATTTTCATAGAAAGCGACAATACAGCGGTAATAATCGAACGAACACATGTCACACAAAGCCATTCCGGTAGCAAACTAATTCAAATTCGAAATGGATGGAGCGCTCTGATTGGGCAGACATGTGACGTCAATACAATCGAACACACAAACGAACGTACGAACACGCACTAGATACACACCAGAAAAACGTTTATATCTCGAAAACGAAGCATTTGCGACGGAAACGCTATAGAAGAAAAGTGTCTTAGAATTAAAAAGTCTACCTAATGAATGTATAATAATTGCTGGACGTTAGACGGGTGTAATACTATAATAATACCAAAAATTTGAAAATTTAAAAACCCTTCTTAGTCTAATTCCATGGTGTGAACTTGAAATAAGATTAAAACTATCCAAATGTCCGTAAATATTAACTGTTTTTAATAGCTTTTCCAAGCAAGAGTCCATTCATCAACGTACCATACACAAATTTTTATGCTACTTTCGAGTAAGGAGGCTGAATCTTATGTTTTAAAATCTTGAAGCGGAAAGTTCTGACAGGATTTTGTACATATTGTGGTTTGAATAGTTTGCCTGAATTACCAAAGTAACCTATATAACACTATTTACACAATTTACAAGTTGTCCTTCATTCATAACTTTAACAAACTAGTTGAAAAGGGCGAAAATTTAATTAATGATAAGCTGTATATTATAAAATATTTTTTATTCTCTGCAGATGCACTACGTGCAGTTTACTCTTTGTACTGCAAAATAGAGATCATCCGTTTGTTTTAAAATCAATAAATCAATCTTGCCGTAGATTAAAGTTTGAATCAATAAATCATGCATTGTAAGAGGGAGCATCAAGATTCAAAAGCTCTTTGTACCAAGCATCAATATACCAACAACTTTCAGATTTTTTTTCTTTTTTCTTATCGGTTATCCACCAATTGAAATGTTGTGTATTACACCAGAGGCTCCATTGCCCTCGGCTTTCTTCCTGTTTGTCTATTTTACACTTATCTGTAAGTGGGATCATTACGTCCCTCAAAGATGTATTTACTGATATGTAAAACAACAGGTGTTTCAGTTGATCCTTCTACTGTACGAAGGAAGCTTAATTCAGCAGGTCTCAGATGTCCAACACTTGTGTTCCAAAGCACATTTTCTTCTCTTCTCTTTATTTCCATTCCTTAAAAGTGGCTTTTTTGCTCAACACGTCTTTTAAGACCTACTGAATTAAGCTTCCTTTGTACAGTAGAAGGATCAACTGAGACACCTGTTGTTTGTTCGAGATCCGTTGCAAGTGAAGTGCTGGATTTGTGTCTGTCTCGAAGGGAAGTAATCATTAGATATTGTAGATCATATGGAGAAAGCTTAGAGGGCCTCCCTGATCTAGGACGATCAGCTGGGGTCCCATTTGATCTGTGATGAGCCAAGATTTTTTGTACACCAGTTTTGGAAACGCCTATAGATTCACTTATTTTTCTTTGACTCAGTCCCTCACCATGCAAATGTATTATTTTATATCTAATCTCATCAGAAATTTTACTTTTTGTCATTTCTTAAGCCTGTGAAAGAAAAAAACAGCATGAATTAGGATTATAATGAGAAACGTTTTGGATAAATTTGTTTTGCAGAATTTAAGTGAATATGTCAATACTTTTAATTGTAAATACTGATATAACAATAGCTTAGGAGCATTTACTGCAGATCCATCAGTAATAGTTCGCTAGATCCTTAAACACATGCGTTATAATATAATGAATCAACCCTCAAGTCCAATTTATACAGACTAGACTCTAGAGGGTCATCCAGCTTAAACAACTTTATACACTTAAGTAATAACTTAGTTATACGTTAATATGAACCAGAGGTTCTAGTTAATATGTATTTTAGTATCAAAACCAATTTTCATACGACAGATTATCTAAAGGTTATTAGATCGATAGTGGTCTCTGACTTTTGCACAGTACTGTATATATATACACTACGATGTCATATACAATTATACATGGGTTTTACTAAAGTTTTCGATAAATGTGATCACGGTATAATATCATATAAAATGAAACATATGGGAATAATAGGCAAAGTGTCGAATTGGATCTACAACTTCCTCAGAGAGCGCCTATGGGTCGCCAAAATTCAAGGTGTATCATCATCAGAATCAGAAGTACGCAGAGCAGCACCACAAAGTATATCTGTGTTTTTGTAACTTTAAGACTGTATCATCATTTCTAATTTGTAATGACAAATTAACTATTATTGGTATTTCAACATGCTCTGTTTACCGTATTATTTACCATTTTTCTTTTCTATTATTTCTATTACTATTTATATTATCACATCGTATTGTTTACAACTTCCTTTTCTATTATTTCGAAAATTATTTCAATGTTCATTTGTAATGACAGAATTAACTAAATGCAACTTTATTTTATTTTTCACTAATTCTATTTATATTTCTTATTTTCCTTTGTAAAAATGGCAATGAATCTCAACGATTTTTGCCTGAAAAGCTGTCATGCTTCCCAACGGCATATTCAGAGAAGAATACTGTAGTTAAACTACTTGTCACTAAAAAAAATACAAAATTAAACGTTAATGCCGACATTATGTAAACCTATATGGATGTAATGTATATCTTATGTAATGTGTTCTTTTTGAATAAATATTATTATTTATTATTATTATTGCTATTATTATGTTATTATTATTATTATTTTTTGTTGTCTCTATTACTATTACTTGCCACTTTCACTATTTTTATGTAATAAATAAGGCAAATGCCATTAATTTTGCCCCAAAAGCCTCCATGCTTCCAAGGGGTATATTCAGATGAGTACTGTGAATATATTAATGTCACAACAAATATATAAAAATGGTAAAATTCTCTCATTTTTATTCTTTTCTGAATAAAGTTTTTGAATTTAAATTTGACTCCGAATTGTTTAAGAAATATTTAAATGTAAATTAAAATTCATTACGAACACAAACAGGAAGAGTAAATTGTTTTCTTCGAAGATTCTTATCTCAACTTTCTGCATCGGCCACACACACACACACGACGAATAAATGAAGAAAAGTGTAAATGTTGTGTATAATGGGAAAACCCTGTAACTTCCAAATGTTAAGTTTAGCAGAATCTGAGCTGCGTTCAGCAAAATGGCAAAATACTTTTTCAAAATAAGACAATGGAGTTCATTAGTGAAGTGTTTCAAAATCTAGTCTTTTTTCCTATATGAATGGGAGAGAAATGAAAATGGTACACGCGGTTGCTCTTATAAATTAAATACACACTCGTACGTCCTTTAAAGCAGAATATACGTGTGTGCAAATACCTCGTTAACCTCGTTCAGGTTCCGTGTGTTAGTCTCTCTTCACACGAAGGCCAAGCTGGTGGCCCCGCCTTTAGGTCTGGCTTGGTGGGGGAGCGAGTTGCTCTCTTGCGCTCTCCTCCGCCCATAGCCAGGTACACCCGGCTCATCTAGTACCGTCCTGAGCCAGGCATCTAGTCTTCTCTTGAAGACTTCAACTTTGACCCCTGTAACGTTTCCGAGTTTTTTGGAAACTGGTTAAAAAGTCTTGGCCCCCTGACAAACAAGCTATTTTCCCTCATTGTTGAGGAGGTCCTTTGTCGGGCCTTTAATTTGGGAACACTACACATTCTGCCTTTCCTATTTTCCAGCGTTGTTTGGATGGTAATTGGGTTTAGTTTGAGCTTTGGTACCAGTTTTTCGATCATTTTCGATATGTAGATTATGGTGTACCTCTCTCTTCTTTCCAGGGAGTTAGATTTAGTTTACGTAGTCTTTCCCAGTAGTTGAGTTCTTTGCAGCCATCAATCTTGGCTGTGAACTGTCTCTGCGTTTCTTCTAGTTAATTAATTTCTTCCCTTTTATATGGGGACGTCAAAACTGAGCAGTATTCAAGTTTTGGTATGATCAGTGTTCTCAGCAGGGGAATCATTAATCTCTCGTCCCTCCTTTTGAACGTTCTTAGTGCCTGTCCCGCGACTCGTTTTGCTTTGTTTACTGCTAACTGATTTTGTGTCTCGAATTTGGCATCATCGGTCATTATTACTCACAAGTCGACCGCTTTCGTGCTTCTCTGAATTTCCTGTCTATCTGGTAGAACGTGCTTTAAACCTGCAGCAGTGCGTTTAAGTTCCTCATTTCTACCATATCGCAAGAGCTGAAATTTCTGTTAAATGTCCTATTGTTGTCTTCTGACCATTTGTATATTTTGGTCGTGTCCCTCTGCAAAGCCTCCACTTCATTTGTATCGCTGATTTTTCTGCTGATCTTTGTATCGTCCGCAAAGAATGTTACTATACTGTTGCTGTTTGCTCCGCTGTCCATGTCTGTTAGCATGATAATGAACATGAGTGGGGCCAGTACTGTACCTTGTGGTACTGAGCTGCGTACTTCTGATTCTGATGATGATACACCTTGAATTTTGACGACTTATAGACGTTCTCTGAGGAAGTTGTAGATCCATTGTCCCACTTTGCCTGTTATTCCTATATATTTCATTTTATGTGCTATTATACCATGATCGCATTTGTCGAAAGCTTTAGCAAAATCCGTATATATGACATCATAGTTTTCATTGCCTTCAAGTACATCTAGGATATTGTTATAATGCTCTATAAGTTGTGATAGGCATGATCTCCCTGATCGGAATCCGTGCTGATTTTCGTTGAATCTTTCCAGTGTCTCCAAGAAGTCATAGATTTTCTCTCTGACTATTGTTTCAAATATTTTGGTGAGGTGGGACGTCAAAGACACTGGTCTATAGTTCTTTGCTTAAGATCTATCCCTCCTTTATATAGAGGGACAATGTTTGCTCTTTTCAAGATGTTCGGTATTTCCCGTGTCTAGGGACCTTCTCCATATCCACTACAAGAGTGTAGCTATTTCATTTTTACAGTTTTTAATCAATAGTGCGTTTCATTTGTCCGGATCTGCAGCTGATCTGCAGCTGATCTCGCTACATCATCTAGGTTAAATCAAAGTCTGTTATACATTTTCCTTGCAGTTTCTCTTCAAAGAATGCATCTACGTCAGTTATCGCTTTGTCACTTTTTGGGGTACTGAAGACCGATTCATACTGGGCTCTCAATGTTTCAGATATTTCTTTTACATTGTCTGTTAGTTCATTATTTCCTTTCCTCAAGGGCCCGATAATAGCGCGCGTTTTTGTTTTCCTTTTCGCATAGCTGTAGAAGTATTTTGGATTTTCCTTTATTGCTTCTACCACCTTTTCCTCTTCCCTCTCGGTATGGCCCCCAATCAGGGTTTGTATTTCCCTATTTTCCTATCGATACTCTCCAGTTTTACTTGTATTACTTTCCTGACATTGTTGTCTCCGCAATTAGCTAACTTCGCCGCTACTCTCTCTTTTGCGGAATAGTCTTCTCTTTTGCCTCTCTAGCCAGTTCCTCTTTCCTTTTGGTTGTGCTTTCGGAGCATATTTTTCTGAACTTCTCAGCGTCTTTTCTTTCAAGGTTGTTAGCATTTCCTCAGTTGTTTTATTCTCTAAAACGGTTCTTCACTCTATTCGGGCCGTGTGTGATCTGATTTCTTTCCAATTTATGGTCTTGGAGTTTAAGTTAAAAGCCCCAAATTTGCTTCTTCCTTCCGTATGTGTTTTGTCTTTTAATGTTATCGCCATATTTGTTGTTGTTGTGGTCTGAGATAATAGTTGGGGTTATTTTTATATCAGCAATCAAGTTCGTGTTATTCGTGAATACCAGATCTAGGCAGTCATTTTTTCTGGTATTTTCCGTTATCTCCTGTGTCAGCATAAACTCGTTTGTGAGAGCCATCAGCATTTTTGCTTGCTCCTGATCCTCTCTTGTGCCCCCCTTATCTTGCTGTATAAATATATTTCTACCCACCTTTTTATATTTAGTAACGGGAAATTAAAATCGCCGCAGAGAATTATATTAGGGGATGGAGAGTTTACGGACTTTATTAGGGTTCTGATATCATCAATGGCATCCGAAAATTTTTCGGTTGGAGAGTTTGGAGGTCTATAGATGACTATCACTACCACGTTTAGTTTTTCTATTTTCACTGCAAGGGTTTCCACGAAGCTGTTGGATTTACTTATTACCGTCTCTGTCATATGCGTCTCATGTATATAAATAGCACATCCACCTTTACGTCTCGCTATTCTATCCGCTCTTAAGTTGAATCTATCGATATGCAATTCTTTCTTATCGATACAGTGTTCGCAGTTATCGCAGTTTCCTTGGCAATCTTTAAGATGTGTTTCTGTAAGGCATTCGATGTCCGCCCTTGATTCGTCCATAAAACCTTTCAGGTATGAAACTTTGTTTAGTGAGTTGTTCGGTTTTATTCCTTGAATATTTGCCAGGACAATGTTTATGTTCTTTGTTTAGCATTGCCCCTTGTGCATTTTAAGTTCGTTGTCCTTTGATATCGCGTGTTCTGTAGTCTTGTGGTCCTCGGAGATGGATCCTTTCCCGCCTACCTGTTCTGGTAGCTTCTTGCCACGAAGCGGTCCGGCTCGAGGGTTCCCATCTGTGTCAGCTGCATGTGATGTATAAGACTTAGCAGCCGTATTGTGTTCGAGATGTTGAAAAAATTTTGTTTGCTACTTGTGTTTAAGTAAAGAGTTTTGTTTGCTATTTGTGTACATTTTTTTTTCTCACATTCCTCCTGTTGTCATTTGAAACTTGTCCTTTGAACTTGTCAGGGGATGATGGTAGTAGCGTTTTCTCCTGTATATATACTTTTAAAAACTTATAACAGTTAATTTTCAATTCTAATTTCACTCCCTTTATCAATTCGATCCTGTACTATCCAAATTTAACCTGTAACCTAACTTAACTCCACTTAATGTACTTAATTTTATGCTCGCGTGATTTAACCGAATCTGACCTAAACTTTCCCTCAGCATACTTGTCGATAATAATATATAATCAGTCATGAAGGTCAGAAACTGGCACAGCACTCAGGACACACAAATGCAGTCCATTGTACCATCGGGAGTCGAACCTCCGACCTCGGGTGTCTTCGCTTTGCTAATAGGGAAACGGTGTCATCCACTGAACTTCGGACGCTGGCCACACTCGTTCATAGAATGACTTGGCTGTGGTTTGTGTATAAGGGCGACATCAATATCAAAGCTTTTTTTCCTTTTTCAAAATGGCACCGAAAAAGATTGAAGAAACTACCTTGACCCTAGAAAAGTAGCCAAGGAAATTTTACAGGAAAGAGGAGAATACATAAGGTTGCTCTATAATTACTCTCTGCACACATAGAAAGCGTATACTAGATAGCACCGTTGGATAAACTAACAATATATTTGTGCTGATTGTATATCAATTACTTGGTATTGTCACAAAAACTTCGAGCATGTATTTTTTTTAATTGAATAACCTTCTTTAATAATAAAATAAATACATTGGTCTTACAATCTACAATGGCATAAATAATTGTGAAACTGGACTATTTATTTTATTTTATTTGGCTCTTAAGCTTTAGGCTTTACTGGGCTCTTTTTAAAGATAAAACATAGTTATTATTAATAATAAATAAATCACGAATAAGTATTACTAATAGTTAAAGTATGTATTAATCTTAAATTATCATTATCGATATGACAAATGCAAGGTCATTATTGAAGGTATTATACCAATACCAAAGAAATCACTATTATACATGAGAGATAAGAATTGAACAATCACGTGTGTTTTTAATCCTAGATTACACACGAAGCGTCGATTGTAGCCCATATGCCTAACGGAAGGGATTAACTTTGTGGCCCTCGCCTGCACTCGCTCAAGCCTCTCAATCTTGTCTGAGGGTGGACGACCAGAACTGCACAGCATACCCCAGGTGCGGTCGAACCAGGGAATTGTACAGAGAGCACAATCTCCTTGTTCCGAAACTGAAATTGCCTCCTGATATAACCCAACAGCTTCTGGGCTTTCTTTTCCACCTCTACGCACTGTTTCGTAAACTTAAGGTCGCTGCTAATTAGCACACCCACGTCCTTTTTCGAATCAGTCGCCTCGATATTACTCCCCAACATCGAGTAGTCCGACTTGGGATTGGCATAGCCAATGTGCATCACCTTGCATTTACCCAACTTAAACGGCATTTGCCATTTTTCGGATCACTCTCCTATCCTACCTAGGTCCGCACGCAGTTGCTCGATCGCCTCTGGCGTCCCAACATTGGCCCCAAGCTTGATGTCATCAGCGAATTTGGCGATCCTACTGACGATGCCACCGTCGATATCATTTATGTAAATGATAAACAACAGTGGCCCCAAAACGGAACCCTGAGGAACCCCGCCAGTGACCGAGGCCCAACCCGAACTAGCCCCTTAAATTAAAACCCTCTGCCGCCTATTCTTCAGCCAGTTTTCACTCCACCTACCTACTTCCCCACCGATACCCAGCACGCGCACTTTGGCCATTCACGGTGAGGTACCTTATTTCTGAAAGTCGAGGTAAAATATATCAATCGCCCTACTCTTATCATACTAACTCAACATAACGTGGAAAAACTCGACAAGTTGGTGAGACACGACCTATGCCGTCTAAACCCATGTTGGGAGTCCCCAAGCAGCTTGTAGGAATCCAAATGGTCAACGATCCTATCCGCTATTATCCCCTCTAATAATTTACCTACAACTGAAGTGAGACTAATGGGACGATAGTTCCCTGGACTTTCGTGATCCTCTTTCTTAAAGATAGAGGTCACATTGGCTTCCCTCCAGTCACCAGTCACTTGGCCCGTCTCCAACGATTTGTTGAAGACTGTGGTCAGGCGGGGAGCCACCTGGTCGCGCACCTCCCACAACACTCTAGGGAGGAACTGGTCTGGCCCAGGAGCCTTAAACGCGCTCAGTTTGTCTATTCTATCGGCAACGAATGTCGCGGTACACCGAACACTATCCAGGGCAACACCTTCGTGCCTGACGCCTGGCTCGCAAAGTACTCATTAAGCATATTAGCGATGATCGCGTCGGAGGTCCGCAGAACGCCGCTTCTAATGGGCTTTTTACTATTAACATAACTGAAGAACTCTTTAGGGTTCCACTTGCAGAGGCTTGCACCCTGAATTCTTCGTTACGCTTCGCTAGCCCCACCTTCGCCTTCACTTCCCTGCACAGGCGGACATACGTCTCAGTATTCTCATGGGAACGGTTGGCCTTCACCCTCCTATACGCAGCTTTCCTATTTCGGATAGCCGAAGCGATATCACGACTGAACCACTTAGGCTGTGTTGAAGCAGGGGTGACCGGTTTTGAGGGTATGGCAGCAGACTGCAGCACCATAAACTCGTCCCGGAATGCACTCCACACTTTCTCAACATCGCCACCGACTTCTAACCCCATTTCACCTACGCTATCCCGGAAGCCAACAAAGTCCGCCCGCCGTAGATCGAGCTTACTACCTCTAGAGTTACTACGCTTCACCCGAGGGACGCAGACACAGAACCTAATCAGACCGTGATCACTCGCGCCCAACGATTCGTCAACGGTGAGGCCAGTGACGAGGTTGTCTTCGGTCGTGAATACTAAGTCTAGAAC
This sequence comes from Bathynomus jamesi, assembly GCA_023014485.1. Lineage (NCBI taxonomy): Eukaryota > Metazoa > Arthropoda > Malacostraca > Isopoda > Cirolanidae > Bathynomus > Bathynomus jamesi. Next base: position 8,132 of record JAJOZX010000211.1, on the reverse strand, counting down.
GCTTTCGCCTCGTGTAGGCCTATTGACTCACTGAGTCAGGAAGTTCTCATCAACAAAGTCAACTAGCCTCCTCCCTTCGGCATCAGCAGTCCTGTCTTCCCACTTTATGCCGCGACAGTTGAAGTCTCCTAAAACTACACACACCCTGTCCCCTAACAGGATACGGAGTTCGGTGCACAGGGCTGTATCCTGCTCGAGAAGGAGATGCGGAGGTCTGTACACCAAGAGTAACCTATAGTCGTCCCTCCCACGTTCAGATCGACGCCAAGCAGCTCCCGTTCCGATCGGAACTGGCAGTCAACCAGACTCAACGTGTCCCTCACGTATATTAGTACCCCTCCCCCCTCCCCACGGTTGTGGTCTTTGTGAAACATCCTATGCCCGGGAATCTCGATCTCCCCAACGTAGTCCCTACGATCAGTATAAATCCAGGACTCGGTGATAGCAACGATATCCTAGTATTCTGATGCTAAGAGCGCCCGTAGCTCACAAAACTTATTCCTAATCGACCTAGCATTAAAAAGAACTGCACGGAGGGAGCCTTCCCTATTCTGACCGGCCCCTAGCATCACCGTTTCCCGAACAGCCAGGGCTGTCGGGAGTTGAAGAGCCCCTCACCAACGAGGGGCAACTTCCACAGGAGGCTGAGCCCCCTCCAACGGGGAAGGAGGGTCACCCACCTGTACATGGACGCACCCTTCAGTTGAAGGTACGTCCGCCACCAACTCAACATCATCTCTCCCCGGTGGGGGCTCGTCATCAATCCCGGGCTTGATCTCACCATACGGTATAGGTGTCGGTCAAGCAGCGTGCCTAGCACACCTTTACCCTTGACATTGAGGGCGACACCATCCCTCTGATAAAGGTCCCACCTACCCGAGAACGCGTCGAACGGGTGAACAAACCTCACGCCCAGTGGGACGCACAAGTCTCGCACCATCTCGTTGGTGCCAATGACCTTACTGAGCGCGTGGTCACTGGCATTCATCCGCGGTAAAATACCCATCAACATTCCCCTGTCTGTTTTAAGTTTTAGATCATCCGCAAGAGACATGATCTCGATGATGATCCCTTCTCTCGAACCTACTCTACCGCCTTTGAGGAACAGGTCGTTGCCACCAGCTTGAACAACGACCGCAGTCCTCCGACTAGCCACGTGCAGTTTTACCTCCTTCCTTAAGTGCGCCGTTCCCCGCCCAGGTAAGCACCTTACCTTCCTCCCGTCCTGGTTTGCAGAAGCATAGTAGTACTCCTGGCCCCTGATCTGCGAGTCCCCAATCAAAATGGTGTCTTCCTCCTTCGCGCATAGGAGACTAAAGCGGTTGGACGTCCTGAAAGCGGCAACCGGGGTCTCGGGTTTCGGCTTCGCAGCCTTCTTGCCCGATACTTTCGATACCCGTCGCCACCCATAGACTCAGCCGCACTTACACCACCCGACCCACCCCGACCAACAGCTACATCCTTCCGTTTCTTTGGGCCATCAGTAGGCCCCTTCCCACCCTTTTTCTTTATCGGCCCCTTCCCACCCTTCTCTATCGGCCCCTTCTTTGTGCCCTCCCTTCCCTCCAATTTACGTCGCGGTTCCGTGCATTCCACGTTGGTCGCTGGCGATTCTGACACTGATTTTGCATCCCGGCCACCGGTTGCACCTCTACCCTTTCTCCGCGGTCTCGAGCTCTGTCCAATCCACCGCTGGACCGCCTTTCCAGGGCGGCTATACTATCAATAAGTTCCGGGGTGGAGGGCGCAGCCGCGTCAGCGACCGCCGCACCTCCAACAGCCGTTCTGGACGACTCGAACCGCCGGACCCTCTCTTCTAGCTTCTCGTAAAACTGCATGAGTTCGCAAAAGCGGCACATGCTGGAGTGGTTGATCTTTTCGAAACAATCTTCTTTGAAGTTCGTCACCCACTGATTTACTCCACACCTCGCGCATTCAGCCTTCAGTTTCTGCGGCCCAGTCATTGAAACTTTTTTTTTCGAACTCTGAATAAGATAAAGCGTTCTAGCAATGAAAACTATCAAAAACGTTCTGACCATATATAAAAAAGGAGGAGGGAGGTGAATTCTTCCTGCGGAAGCTGCATCCGCCTATTTGCAAGTGACATTCATCCTATTCAGAAGACAACACCTCTCGTTGCTGTCGCACCGACCAAGGGTATCCCCAGGGCCGGACAGTCCCAAACGTGTCGCAGCTACCAACTGACAAACATTCGCGACGTAGGCGTCACGGATTTCCCGCCAGGAGCGACAGCGAGATGCAGCTCCTTGCTAAGTCTTACTAGTCACTCACAAGCGGCCAGACTTAGAATCCAGTGTTCAAGGGATATCCCACCAGACCCAGAGGCTACGCCCGAGACTTTCCGCTGGCCTAGCAGCCAGCAGGGCAGTAAAGCTCTCTCACCCAAGAGCAGTACAGCCAAGCACCATCAAAACTGGTCACCAAAGAACGGTCGCAGGGGGCTGGTCAGGCCATTACGCGTTAGGAATGGACTTAACGGGGCACTAGCCACATTCCATTCATCGCGCCCCTACGCCTGGGACCCCTCCATCCCAGTCTCACGAGAGAGAGAGAGAGAGAGTTACAAGGAGTTACAAGGAAAAGAAGTACCTCAAAAGGCCTTGCGGCCCATACCGAGGAGGTACCAATGGCAACGGGTGCCAGGGAAAATTTTGTAAAAGTTTATTTTTCTTTCAACTATCCTAGCAGTAGTAGAAAACTGGATAGAAAAGTAGAAGGCTCTCTCCCCACCCTCCGCTCCCTCCCTGCCAGAGGCAGGTACGGAAAAAGGTTGAAGAAAATACCTTGACCCTGGAAAAGTAGCCAAGGAAATTTTACAGGAAAGTGGAGAATATATAAATAGCTCTATATTTAGCTTGCTCACAGAGACACCGAGCAAGCGAACTCCTGCAGAGTTTTCTGAGGTTTTAATCTTAAACTATGAGTGTGTTCAGTACTTTGTCTAGCCTATTTTTAAACAGATTTACACTGACTGGAAACAACCTCTGAGGGAAGTTGGTTCCAGATATTAACTATTTTATAGGAAAAGAAATTTCCGCAGACTGAGGTCCTAAATGTCTTTACACACTCAAATAGTGTGCAAGATTTCGTCTACCCTTTTCTTGAACTGATCTACAGAGGAACTGTTCACAACTTCCGAAGGTAACCTGTTCCATGTGTCACAGATCTTATACGTAAAGTAATTCCCACACACACTAGTCCTAAACCGTTTCAAATCCAACTTCCAACCGTTGTTGCGAGTTGGGTTATCATTTAAACTAAACATACTTCTAAAATCGACATCGTTGAACCCGCGTAAGAGCTTGAAAACCTCGATCAGTTGACCGCGCAGCCTCCGAGTTTCAAGCGAAAACAAGTTCAGGGCGCGTAACCGTCGATTGTAGCCCATATGCCTAACGGAAGGGATTAACTTTGTGGCCCTCGCCTGCACTCGCTCCAGCCTCTCAATATCTTTCCTGAGGGTGGGCGACCAGAACTGCACAGCTACTCCAGGTGCGGCCGAACAAGGGAATTGTACAGTGAGAGCACAATCTCCTTGTTCCGAAACTGAAATTGCCTCCTGATATAACCCAATAGTTTCTGGGCTTTCTTTTCCACCTCTACACACTGTTTCGTAAACTTAAGATCGCTGCTAATTAGCACACCCAAGTCCTTTTCTAAATCAGTCACCTCGATATTACTACCCAACATCGAGTAGTCCGACTTGGGATTGGCGTAGCCAATGTGCATCACTTTGCATTTACCCAAGTTAAACGGCATTTGCCATTTTTCGGACCACTCTCCTATCCTACCTAGGTCCGCACGCAGTTCCTCGATCGCTTCGGGCGTCCCAACATTGGCCCCAAGCTTGGTGTCATCAGCGAATTTGGCGATCCGACTGACGATGCCACCGTCGATATCATTTATGTAAATGATAAACAACAGTGGCCCCAAAACGGAACCCTGAGGAACCCCACTAGTGACCGAGGCCCAACCCGAACTAGCCCCTTTAATTACCACCCTCTGCCGCCTATTCTCAGCCAGTTTTCAATCCACCTACCTATTTCCTCACCGATACCCAGCGCGCGCACTTTCGCCATTAGCCGGCGGAGGTACCTTATCAAAGGCTTTCTGAAAGTCGAGATAAAGTATATCAATCGCCCTACTCTTATCGTACTCACTCAACATGACGTGGAAAAACTCGAGCAAGTTGGTGAGACACGACCTATGCCGTCTAAACCCATGTTGGGAGTCCCCAAGCAGCTTGTAGGAATCCAAATGGTCAACGATCCTCTCAGCTATTATCCTTTCTAATAATTTACCTACAACTGAAGTGAGACTAATGGGACATAGTTCCCTGGACTTTCGTGATCCCCTTTCTTAAAGATAGGGTCACGTTGGCCTCCCTCCAGTCACCAGGCACCTGGCCCATCTACAACGATTTGTTGAAGACTGTAGCCAGGTGGGGAGCCACCTGGTCGCGCACTTCTCGCAACACTCTGGGGAGAAACTGGTCTGGCCCAGGAGCCTTAAACGCGCTCAGTTTGTCTATTCTATCAGCAACGACTGTCGCGGTACATCTAACACTATCCAGGCCAGCACCTTCGTGCCTCACGCCTGGCTCGGGGATGACGCGGGTATCCTCCCTGGTGAACACTCCCGCAAAGTACTCATTAAGCACATTAGCGATGTCCGCGTCGGAGGTCCGCAGAACGCCGCTTCCGTCCTTTAACGGACCTATCATGCTTCTAATGGGCTTTCTACTATTAACATAACTGAAGAACTCCTTAGGTTCCCCTTGCAGAGGCTTGCCACCGTAGAGAGAGAGAGAGAGAGTTACAAGGAGTTACAAGGAAAAAAGTACCTCAAAGGCCTTGCGGCCCATACCGAGGAGGTACCAATGGCAACGGGTGCCAGGGAAAATTTTGTGAAAGTTTATTTTTCTTTCAACTATCCTAGCAGTAGTAGAAACTGGATAGAAAGTAGAAGGCTCTCTCCCCACCCTCCGCTCCCTCCCTGCCAGAGGCAGGTACGGAAAAAGGTTGAAGAAATACCTTGACCCTGGAAAAGTAGCCAAGGAAATTTTACAGGAAAGTGGAGAATATATAAATAGCTCTATATTTAGCTTGCTCACAGAGACAGCGAGCAAGCGAACTCCTGCAGAGTTTTCTGAGGTTTTAATCTTAAACTATGAGTGTGTTCAGTACTTTGTCTAGCCTATTTTTTAAACAGATTTACACTTTGACTGGAAACAACCTCTGAGGGAAGTTGGTTCCAGATATTATCTATTTATAGGAAAAGAAATTTCCGCAGACTGAGGTCCTAAATGTCTTTACACACTCAAATAGTGTGCAAGATTTCGTCTACCCTTTTCTTGAACTGATCCACAGAGGAACTGTTCACACTTCCGAAGGTAACCTGTTCCATGTGTCACAAGATCTTATACGTAAAGTAATTCCCACACACACTAGTCCTAAACCGTTTCAAATCCAACTTCCAACCATTGTTGCGAGTTGGGTTATCATTTAAACTAAACATACTTCTAAATCGACATCGTTCAACCCGCGTAAGAGCTTGAAAACCTCGATCAGTTGACCGCGCAGCCTCCGAGTTTCAAGCGAAAACAAGTTCAGGGCGCGTAACCGTCGATTGTAGCACATATGCCTAACGGAAGGGATTAACTTTGTGGCCCTCGACTGCACTCGCTCCAGCCTCTCAATATCTTTCCTGAGGTGGGCGACCAGAACTGCACAGCATACTCCAGGTGGCGCCGAACAAGGGAATTGTACAGTGAGAGCACATCTCCTTGTTCCGAAACTGAAATTGCCTCCTGATATAACCCAATAGTTTCTGGGCTTTCTTTTCCACCTCTACACACTGTTTCGTAAACTTAAGGTCGCTGCTAATTAGCACACCCAAGTCCTTTTCTAAATCAGTCACCTCGATATTACTACCCAACATCGGTAGTCCGACTTGGGATTGGCGTAGCCAATGTGCATCACTTTGCATTTACCCAAGTTAAACGGCATTTGCCATTTTTCGGACCACTCTCCTATCCTACCTAGGTCCGCACGCAGTTCCTCGATCGCTTCGGGCGTCCAACATTGGCCCCAAGCTTGGTGTCATCACGAATTTGGCGATCCGACTGACGATGCCACCGTCGATATCATTTATGTAAATGATAAACAACAGCGGCCCCAAACGGAACCCTGAGGAACCCCACTAGTGACCGAGGCCCAACCCGAACTAGCACCTTTAATTACAACCCTCTGCCGCCTATTCTTCAGCCAGTTTCCAATCCACCTACCTATTTCCCCACCGATACCCAGCGCGCGCACTTTCGCCATTAGCCGCGGTGAGGTACCTTATCAAAGGCTTTCTGAAAGTCGAGATAAAGTATATCAATCGCCCTACTCTTATCTTACTCACGCAACATGACGTGGAAAAACTCGAGCAAGTTGGTGAGAGAGAGAGAGAGAGAGAAGGAGAGAGAGAGAGAGAGAGAGAGAGAGAGAGAGAGAGGGAGAGGGAGAGGGAGGGAGAGGGAGAGGGAGAGGGAGAGGGAGACTCAGAAGATGGTAGACTTCAAAGAACATTCCTCATCATCTTATTGAACAGAAACTATTCACTGAGTTGAAGGAATTATATACGCTCTTAATTCAGATATTTCTAACGGTTTTCACTATATATACAGGGTGTTTCACAACCGGTCTGCCAAACTTTGAGGCGTGATATCGAGTAAAAAATTAATACAACATTGGTGCTTTTTTCAACCGTTGCGGAGCTACGGACGTTTTAAGGTGCACGGAAAAAAAAATAAACGAGAGTATTAATCTGATGTATTTATTGTTACATTTTATGAGATACACCTTATAAATGTTCAAAATGTCCGCCTCGGTTTTCAATGCACAGCCTTGCTCGTCCCAAACAAGAGTCCACTGCCCATTGAATCATTTCGGAGTGTTTTCGTATGTAAGCAGCAACATCCATAATCCGACGCAAGAGTTCCTCTCTCGTTTGTACTTTGGTCTTATAGACCATCTCCTTCATAAGGCCCCATAAAAAGAAATCTAATGGGGTTAGGTCCGGAGATTTTTGGGGCTACGATATTGGATCAGCACGATCAATCCAACGATTCCCGTACCGCTGATTCAAGTAATCCGTAACATGACGACCAAAATGTGGTGGCGTCCGATCGTGCTGAAAGAACATCCTGCGCTTTGTCTCCAAGAGCACGTCCTCCATCAAAAGCGGCAATTCGTTCGACAGGAAGTTCAGATAATATTCCAAAACGAACGGTCCAATCAGCTGATCTCCAATTACACCACACCAAACATTCACCGAGAATCGATGGTGAAAGTTTCTTTCAACGATAGTAGGGATTATCGGCGGACTACAAGCGGGAATTTTATCTATTGTTAATTCCATCCCGAATGAATTGTGCTTCGCACTAAACAGTATGCGATTAAGAATTTGGGATGCATAACCATCCACTGGCAAAATTGAACACATTTATCGTAATCATCTGGTTGAAGAGCTTGCACACGTTGCAAATGAGGATACAAACCCTCATCTTGTATGGTTCGCCATACACGCGATGCGGATTCACCAATTCGCCTAGAAATCCTTCGAACACTGGTAGTTGGGCTACGTTATAGTAGGTCCAGTATGCGCTCCTCCGCAGCAACGGGCCGTCGTGCTACATGTTCTTGGTTACGTGGACAATTGTCCGTGTTTCCCTTAATCTCTGGTGTGTGTGTCACTAAACACTTGCCTGTTCGGTATTCAGCGGTTCGGAAAACGTTTTCGATATTCCTCAACTGCTGCTCTGCTGTTACCATCACAGAATCCATAAATGAAATGGATATCAGTATATTCAGCGGGTGTGAACTGTTGATTCATTTTGATTGTTCACCTTAGCGCAACACAGTGTCTCGTACCACAGATCAGAACGAACTGAAAGAAAAACCTGAGGATTAGTAGTGGTAACTTCGTTAACCAAAACTACCACTAATGCTGCCATCGATCGAATTACACACAAGTACGGATTTGTTGTTTGCACATCTTAAAACGTCCGTAGTTCCGCACGGTTGGAAATAGCATCTATGTTGTATTAACTTTTTTACTCGATT
>JAJOZX010000210.1:370000-614200 GCA_023014485.1 Bathynomus jamesi | reverse complement strand
TGTCACATTCATCATCCGGGTCTACGCCCCAACATGGTTCGCCATCAAGACGCAGCCATCATGCAAAGATGGAGCCAAACATCTGCACGGGATGATGGTGAGAACACGGTACCTCAGCTCCTCTCTAAAGAAAGTCGTCGACCCGGTGATTCGGCGAAACGGCTTCTGCGGACACCCCGAGAACGTGCTATTAGCCATGATCACAGATGAGCGACCACATATAAGGGAACTCGGACTCAGAAGAATCATGAAGGCAAGATCACATGTGTCTGCAAACAAAATCCGCAAGTTTCGAGTGCCACCGCTCAACCTCGACGCGACCGAATACCAGGACATGGTCGATTGGCAGACTTTGACCGTGACGGAGCCTCCTGTTACGATGGATATGATGGACAACGAATTGAACGACATGATCTCTGCTCAAATTTCACCAAGTGTCCTCTTCCCTCGCTTCCCTTGTCACACACAGGCGGTGGAAAGATGCGTGAACCTAGTTACCGAAGCTTCAGCCGCTGTGTGTGGCGAGACGTCCCGCCATGGATTTATTCGGGCTCGCGTCGCTTCTCGGCAGCTTATGCCGAAACTTGAGTCTAAACGTGACTATCAATTCTGAATTAACCATGCATGCATAACTCAGACTCTATCGTTAGCATAATAGTGTGCCAAAATAACTAAAAATATATAGTCTGATGTTTACTCGTATTTTAGGTATTTTTGTGTAAAATCGTATATTATTGTAAACTTATAACGTCTGGTGGTCGATCAAAAGATTGTCTGATTTTAATAAACTTTTTGCATATTGTTCTATTAGTCCATTGGCAACTTTTAAAACCTCAAGTAAGTTAAAATTCACCAAAAAAAAATTTTGGGGCCATTTTCACTCCACCCTACTGCATAGATGCTTCCAGGTTCTTTCACAATAACATAGTGTTCTTCTTTTATCTTTCCACTTTTAGTTAATGTGTTATCTTTCCTTCCATCAAATCCAAGGCACTCCATCTTCAGATTTTCGGATTTAGACCTAAAAGTACTTGTTTCACCCATGCGATTTCTTTCTCTTTCTAATTTCTTTCTGTCAAGCATGTTAGTGTGGTTAAGGATCCCCATATCTTTTAAAGCTGCATTGACTATTGCAGCTGCAGCTTTACAACTTACACGATAACGATCTGCTGTTAATGCTAGGTTTTTATAGGAGTGCCTGTTCTGAATATTCTCAGTCAATTCTAAATCGGCCTCATAATCTACATCCTGACTCTCTGAATCTACATCCATGTTTTATTCGGTATTTTCTGTAAATTCCGATGGTAAGACATTGGTGCCTTCAGTCATTTCTTCTTGTGCTTTTAGTTGACGGTTTTGTGCTTCTTGGGCTCTTGCAAAAGATCTCTTCTTTGTTGAACTAGCTATGCGATCAGTTGGTCCTAACTGATTTTTTCTTTGTTTTTGACCCACAGAAGACTCCCATTCTGCCATTGGTATTTTGTCTTTACACCTGCGAGATTTCCTATCAATTCCCTTATCATAGCATTCACAAGAAGATATATCAAACACTTCATCATACTGAGCTACTTTTAAGGCAAAACTTTCATTTCTTCGATGTAACGGCACCTTGTTCAATTTTGAGGCTTCTTCGATTAGTCGACTGACTTTAAGATAGATACCTTTGGTGTTAATCGTAGGAAAAGAAAATTTCATGCAAATGTTTTCAATATCTTTTACAACAACCCTGTAATAATCATTAGCAGTTGCTGATCCTTTTGATTTAGCTTCTTCACGACGGCGCACAAAAAGGTAGTGTCTCACAACATCTGCTTTTGAAGGAGTCATGGCTGCTGGGAATTCCGTAGGATATCCAAAGGCTGCATTTGAGGACTTGCTTCTAGTAGTCATAGTTTATATTCAGAAGTAAAATCAAATTATTTGTAATTTATAATTTATGATAATTCAAATTATAATTAAAGCAAATGCAAATTATTTCTATTTATCTGAAAAATTATTTCTATTTATCTGAAACATAAAAATATCACATGCTTCATATTTTAATATTTTGTTAAGATGATAAAATGAAACTTCACATAGCGTACTTTTTTAAGAAATAAAAAAATTTCCCATTTTCGACCCGGCCTTATTATATATATATATAATATATATATATATATATATATATATATATATATATGTGTGTGTGTGTGTGTGTGTGTGTGTGTACATTAAAAGGAAATGCAATTCGAGAGTAGTATAAAAAACATTTTCTTAGAACAAAATAGCTTTTCGCAAAAACTGCTAAATGCTTCCACTCTTCAAGTCTTCGCACAGCTGTAGTCTCACTGGTACTGACTGGCAAACTTGTTGGCATAACTTTCCTAGTAAGCTTCGCATTGCGGCTGTGATATTACATTTAGTGCTGAAAGAGTTCGAGGTTTAATTAAACGTATACACAGTGTCTTTGATGGTATTACATAAAAAGGAAGTTAGCCGTCGTCAAATCCAGAAACAAATCGGACCAGTCGATTGTCCCGCCGCTCGATCCACCAACCAGGAAAATTTTCGTTCAAGCTTGTCCACACATCCGTCGAACTTGTGTACAAGCCATAATGCTTCTGGTACTGACGAGTCAACTTCAGTTGCATTCTGCTAAATTGTGTACAACTTTACAAATGGAACATTTTCAGACGTAGACAGTAGAGAACTTTCAATCATAGTGAAGAATAATACAGTTAGGACTAGCATGTAGATGTGCCTGTCTCTGATTAAATAGTACAAATGCTCTTTCACTATTGTTTTCTGAAAGATAAGTGCAATCACAACACAAAAGTATGGCCAATCAAACACGTTCTCTTACTTTTCTCCCACCCTATATATATATATATTTTTTTTATTTATTTATTTATAATCGAAAAATCCTACTTTCATCCCTCTCTGAATGAATTAATAAACTTTTCCTTAATTTTTTGTTCGTATCTTATTAAGCTTAATTAAGTCTTTTTAACGAGTGGAAAATAATTCTACATACACAGGCTGCCACTAACGAAAGAAGAAAGTGTAATGAGTCGTATAAAGAATAAATGAAGAATGTTGAACGTGTGGTAAAAAGGATTACCTCCCTCTGGGCGCCATTCCCATTCGTGGTCTGAAAATGGGAATTCCAAGTTTTGAAAATTTTCTGATTTGAGAAAGGTAAAAAAAAAAAATGTTCCAGGTTCGAAAGCTATTTTCTTTGAAAACTTAGAGTGGGAATCTTATAATACTAAAGGAAATGGATCGATTTGAGAATTGCCTCCTTAATTTGAAGTTTCCACTGTCAGAATTTTCATTAGACTGAAATGAAAATGACCAAGATTCGGAAGAGACAAATAAAAAGAAGTAAAGAAAGAGAGAATATGAAACTCTAGAAAAGAATATATATATTATATATATACACACACGTGTGTGTGTGTGTGTGTGTGTGAATAGGAAGCTGTTCTGAAAAGATGTGAGAAGTGCAATGGTCAGCCTCGTAAAAAGAGTTATACGTCAATTAATTATCGAAAGAGATGGATATTTACGCTTTTTTCTTAGACTTCATCTATTCCATTGCAACTTAACCGAGAATAACTTAACATAACCGAGACCATTTACCTAACATAACGAATGGGGAAGGATTTGAAAATTTGACATTCGGTTTCTGTAAATGTTGTATTCATTTTTTTCTCAGCTGGTAAATGTCTTGGTAGAATAATTAGTAATTAGTAATTGAAAAGAAATGCAAATGAACAAAGATAAGCAAATACCTGAAATTTAAAAAACACTTCAGTTGCTCGGATTGAAAATTGATCATTGGTTTGGAAGTAAAACATAGCCTATTAGAGACTTCAGTGAGCCTTTTCGCGCCACTCGTCATTGTTCGTAATTTTGAAATCACGAGCCTATCACTTGATCACTCGAATCGGGAAATGTTTTCCGTTAAGTATAAATGTTCTTTATTACAACAACTTTAGGGAATTGACGAATTAATATAGGCGTAACGTATATTAATTGACAGTAATGCTAAGATATAAATTTTCTTGAACAATACACTTAACATAAGTTTTAGTTACAGAACTACTTTTCGAAACTAATGTTTTCTTTGAGAGCGAGAAGCGATGGGACGCGCTTCTTGAAAGGCGCTCTCATTCAGCATGGAAGGAGGGAGGGGTTGCGCGAAAATACTGGAATCAACTCAGGTGCAGTGACTGAGATTCCGTACATATCAGTTACTGTGTTTTGCTTGTAAATAGACGAAGTTTGTAAATAGGCGAAGTCTAACTCGTCAGACCTTTTCCTTCCTTAATTGGCCCAAGACGGGCATTTTGTAAATGTTCTGTTTTCTTCACTAGTTACGTGGGTACAAAGTCAACTAACATTTTTAGAAGTGGTTTACCTATTCTGAATGTGACTTTTAAGGTAAAACTCCTTCGGCCGTAGGCCTAGTGAACCATTTGAAGTGTGGTTTCCTTTTACCTGCACAGTTAAGTTGGGAAAGTGGGTCTAGAACCACGTAAGGAAGTGTAATTTGCCTGGTCCTAAAGATACTCTTGTGAAGGTTCATTAAGGAGACAGCAAGGAATCAACCGGTCACATCACGACGAAGCAAAGCACATCCACTTGGTTTGTAGGCTCGAGTGTGATATCCTTATTTTATATTTTCTTTTGTGTTCGTTATTAATCAGTGATAGAGACATTATAGATGTATAGATGAGGTATATGAACGGGAGGCGAATGTGAATGCAGTTGCTTTGGAGGTGTATGTAGTTTCTATTGGTTGGAGATGAACAAAGTAGCTGTAGGGAAGCAGATGATGTGATGACCAAGTGTTTGTAGTGGAACAGCTGGTTGAAAAAGATTAGGAATGAGAAGGAAAATATGTATAAAACGTTTATGGATTTAAAAAAAAAGGTTTGTGGCAGGTGTTAAGAATATCGGAAAAAAATTGTTAAATTCAATGAGAAGTTTTATGCGAGTAGCAGTGCTTATGAAAGAGTTAAGGGTGAATTAAATAACTGGCTCAGTGTATTAAATGCTGGAGCACAGCATGATTATGCGATATTGCCAGGGCTGTTTAATGTTTATATAAGGTAATGCGTGAAATGAAAGCAAGAACGTTAAGGAGAGGAGTAACTATGAATTTGGAAGTTAACGAGTAGCAACTGTTTCGTTTATTCTGCGTCAATTATGTAGTGCTTTCTGGTTAATAAAACGCTGAACTGATCACAACAATGAAATATTTTGTGTGAAAGGAGATTATTGATAGATAATGAATGTAATTAAAATGAAGTTTTTCTCCGTTGAGAGAGAAGGAGAGTCAACATCTAATATTGCTGAGAATGTAGGAAATATTAGAAGTTCTGAAAGAATTTAGATATGCAAGGTACTTGAACGAAAGACAGTACGATAAATGGGAAATGAAAGCAGAGTGAGGCTGGGCAAACACTTTACGGGTGCAATGAAATAGGTGTTGATGTAGACAAGGGTTTAGAGGTCAAGAGGTGAAGGTTTGGGGTTATATATATACACACTGTATATATATTAGATACTGCGGGAAATTTGTTAACATTTTTGCGAGCAAAATTAGACTCATTATTTTTCCTGAAATATACATCATTGTGAGTTAATATTAACTTAGATTCTTCAAGATAAGGCCTTACTTAGTTTTTATTAAGTTTTAGCTTTGCCTATGGTTTGTTAGTTCTTGAATGGTAATTGAATATTAATGACAGACATAGGGTAGTCATAACTCGTAACTTAGGCCCTATCCAAACTAGGTCAAGGCCAATGGTTAAAAAGGAAATTTGGGAGCGGGATATATATATATATATATATATGATGCGCCTCAGTGGTGTAGTGGTTAGCGTCGCTGACTACTAATCCATCGGCCCCGGGATCGAAACCCGGTGACGGCAGGCGGCGCGCAGCAAAACCCAGCTGTTCATCCTTCCACACATTAAAAGAAAATTGGTTGGTAGATAAATGGGTACCCTGGGTAGCCTAGTGGTTAAGACGTTGGGTTGCTGGTGGGGCGTGGTTCGGATTCAACGTTAAACTGTTGGTCAAAGGTGGAGTGACAAGATTGACTTTCGTCAGAATGAACACTTCGGGGGAAGAAAAACGACGGTAACTAAGATCGTCATTTCTAAAAATTTATGAATATTCAGGGGCTGCACAGACGGGTAGAAATTTCCCCTATCACACCTATAATGGGGACAGTTCTAACACCTTATGCGTCTTCCCTGTACATCTTGTAATGTGATGTTTGTGATAAGTATTTTTCAATGAAATATTTCTAAAAGGCGCCTGCGGGTAAATTATAATACTTTGCATCATATGTTTGGCAGAGATTTTGGATTAAATTGCCATGTTTCTGAAATTCAGGCAACGAATTTGACTATCTCCATTCTCTAATTGTTCTTGAACGTGTAAGTATTAGTTTTTTTCGACTCTTTTACAGGTTTAGCCGAATCATGGCTAGTACTAGTGCTAATACGCGTTTCAGGAAAAACATTTGATTGATTGGTCAGATATCATCCCAGATTCTGGAAAATAAACTTCCTTCGAGGAGGCAAGTTTTGGCACTTTTCTTTACCAGCTACTTAGGAAAGAAAATTCCCTTGAATAAGAATGCTAAGGGACCCTTGAAAACTGTTAGGGATTCTGGAAAAAGGCTGAATCCCTACCGCCAATCAGCATGACCTCTAAATCGTCATCTGAAGCTCCACAACGAGTGGCAAGCAATCAAGAAAAACAAGTTCTGCCGTCTGTCACTCAGATCGTAAACGAGTCCACCTTCGTGTCGAGCTCGATAAGCTATACGATATTGCCCACGAGGAAGCCGTCTCTTTGATGAAGATCGAAGAGGACAAGCAGTTCCTTTTAGTCTAGAGGGAAAAGAGCAGGAGAGGCCACGCGTCCGGTGTCGATGTGAAGTTAACCATTAAAAAGAATAACAAGCTCAGCAACAACAAAAATACCTTGCACGTCACTTTACTGATATTTTTGCATACTGGGTATTAATTCCACTTAGCTTTTCATACTGACAACGTTCCAGGTCAAAACTACAATAATTGATCAATGTGCCATATTTACTATATTTTTGTTTTTTATGGCAAATCTATATCAAACTTTTTTTTTAATTGTAGCCAGTCTACAAGCAAAATTACAGCAGACATTTTTAGTTCAAGGATTCTGTAGGTAAAGAAACTACAGTGTTCTCAGTCTGGACGTAACGGTAAGGTTAATCTGTAAAGAGTATAGTATAGCATACTATAGTAGACACTATTTGCTATAAATATTTAAAATATTATTTGTAATTTTATGCGCATTTTATCAGCGTACCAGTTTGCGCTGCTTGTTAAATATTGTACTGAGATTTTGAGTGCAAGGTTTTCTAGTGCACCGAGACTTCATCAAAACTTTCTAAACTTCTAAATAAATTCTACGTAAATATATAATTATTTATAAAGATTTTTAAAAAGAGATTGGGTATTTTCGTAGTTTGCATCGAGACATTTCATAAAAACTGAGGGATCTTTTTTGTGAAATAAGCACAAATGTTTTGTCACATTACCCTAATTGCACCTAAAAAATTTCAATGGAAATTTATAGCAATGAATTTACTTTTCTTACAGGGGAGGCAGGGATTATTTTTACCAGTTTTAACAAAGATTCGAATGTAAATAAATCCTTCTGCAGTTAGATGACACCTAAAATTAATAATTTCAAATAAAAATCCTTAATTAATAAGAAATTTGCACCAAGATTATTTTCTATCTAAATATTAACTTATTTGCTATGAGGAATGACGTTTTTGGCAAATTCTATTTACTGATTAATTTCCAGAGTTTGGCAGTTTTCACTGAGTCTCAAGTGCAATGATTCTCTATCTTTGGATTGAGGTTTTTCCAAATGAGAACTTTCAAATATAATAATTGGCATAAATTTCTAAGATTGCATTTCAATTTTGAGATGATATTGGGTGGTACATAAGATTTTAATTAATCTTAATTCTTTTTAAAATTTCAGTGCAAGGTAGGCCTACTCTGAGTAATTCATGACAGGATCTTCGCTACGGGAATGAATTAATGCTACAGTATTTTACTTTCTTCATGAGCTGATCGCAGTAATTTGAATCTCCCATTTCTGTATGAACAGCAACACAGTACTGATTAATTTAAGAAAATAGATTAAAAAGACTATTGACACAAAACGAGGGAGAAAAGAGAGAGAGAGAAAAAATATTAATAACGTGTCTTAGAATATTAAAAAATATCCTTTAATTTATTATGGTACATCAGTTTTTTATTGTTTGTATAAAAATTATTTAAATAATTTTCATTCTTTTAAGAATTTTTATTCATTTTTCTTATTTGAATAAGTTCTATTTATATAGTTTATATTTTATATTTTGAGTGAAACAAGATTTTACAAATTCTTTTTAATTAAAGGTTTCTATTTGTATTTTAAAAATTTTCTTTTCAAATAGAAAAGTTTGTGTGGATATCTAAACAAAGGAGTGTAGGGCCTATTACTGTTTTGTTGAATTAGTTAAAAAAATATTGGATCACCTGGAGATCAGGGCCCCCAACCTTCTTTAGTTAGTTTTATAAGGCTAACTAACGAAAATATCACGACCTAATCTAACCAATCACCAAAGGCGTATAGTTGATCTAACGATTGGTTAGGTTAGGTCGTGATATTTTTGTTAGTTAGCCTTATAAAGCTAACTAAAGAAGGCTGGGGGACCTGAGTAGTATAGCCGAAAAAGGGGAGAGTGCAAGAATGTTGCAAGTGATGACGTAATGTTGCAATGTTGCAAATGGGGTGGGGTCGTTGCAAAGGGGTGGGGTTGTTGCAAGGGGGTGGAGGGTGTTGCAAAAAAAAAAAGGAAAGAAAAAAAAAAAAGAGTACTGGCCTTTGTTGCCAACCGGGGTTGCAAGGGGCATGCAACTTGGGGGCGGAGTTCTCCCCCAAGCTATTCCCCCCAAAGGACCAGAAAGAAGGAGGAGAGAAAGGAGGAGAGGTGTTCACCTGGCAGGAGCCAAGTGCATATTAAGACTTCAGCCGAGTAGACGTTGTTTTATAGGCTCCTAATCAGCCAGAATCAGCCAGTTGGCTGAGCCAAGGGGTAGGGGTACACCTGAAGGAGAGAGAGACACCTGAAGGAGAGAGAGACACCTGAAGGAGAAAGAGAGAGACACCTGAAGGAGAGAGACACCTGAAGGAGAGAGAGAGACACACCTGAAGGAGAGAGAGAGACACCTGAAGGAGAGAGAGGAGTTCTCCCCCAAGTTATTTTCGTTTTCCTAACCTAAGAGGCCTCTAAGGGGTTTTAACAAAGGGCCTGAAAGAGAAGGACCAGAGGTCCTTGCTCGGCTGGGAGCCGAGCTTGAATGATTCTTTCATCAGCTTCTCGGCCTTTTATAAGCCTCTATTCTGGCTGAGTTGCCAGATAGCGCAATGTATTCCAGATAGCGCCATGTGTCCCAGAAAACCATATATTAATCATCCATTGTGTACCACAATATATATGACGGTAGTTAATCCAATTAAATTCTGTTTATTAAATAAATAATTTTTACACACTCAATCTTTATTATTATGGAATTGCATACCTTTTCAGTTTTTTTTTTGCAATGATCGGATTGCTCTTGCTAGGTATATATTATTATGCTTATATATATATACACATTCTTTTAAACATCTTATGTTAGGTATATGTAAATATATAATATATATATATATATATATTATTTATTTTTCATATTATAACATTTAATTTTAGTTTAGTGTTTAACGTTTAGAAGCAAATTTAACATTAATTTGAACTTCATTAAACTTGAAGTTAAACTTTTCGAAACAAATAACGTAGTTAACCACACATAATTCAACATAGAAAACTTAATAATGGAAAATAATTAATTTTATGGTTAACTAGTTTATTTCGACATAAGTTTACTATAATTATATATATACAGTCTTTTAAACAGCTTATGATACATATATATATATATATATATATATATATATATATATATATATATATCTGAACTCTTTCAGCTAAAGAAGCCTTATGTATAGAATTGGTTGTGTAATAGCTGATATTAAACTCTATCAACATGTTCTGAAAAGCACGGCGTATAAATTCCTTCCCCATATCCGTACAAAAATAGCTATATATATATATAGTGTTTCACTATAGATGTATAGATGTATATAGGGTTTTACAATAGATGTATATAGTGTTTAACGATTAGAATCAAATATAACATTAACTTGAACTTCATTAAACTTAGTTAAACTTTTCGAATGTTCTGTGGGATGAATCCTATTAAATTCTGTTTATTAAATAAATAATTTTTACACACTTATTTTTATTATAAATATTTGAACAACGAAACAATATGAAAATTTACGAAACAATTCAATTAAAAGTTGAAATTATCCAAAATACAATCCGCTAGAGGAAAGGGGTTCCGAGAATCTGTTCAAATCGGTTCACCTATTGCCAGAGGCGATTTTTTTTCTGACCATAATGACCTTTCTCCCAGACAGCTTGAACAAAACCTCTCTCGACTCCATTTCTTAGATATGCCCACAATTATATATATATATATATATATATATATATATTAGGGTGTCACTTAAATGCAAAGTTTGAAATTTTCATGCTGACACCCCGCGAATCTATTCCATTGGTAAAAAAACATGGTGACTGAAAAATCTTTTTATTTGAATAACTATAAAAGGTCGCCCCCGCCTTCCAAAGTTTAATGCTTGCGCGGCGTCTCCATAATCGTTCATTAGATATATATATATCTCTATATATGTGTGTGTGTGTATCTGTGTGTGTCTGAATATCTGAGAAATAAAGTGAACAATACTTAACGATTCACCGTTTCTCATTTCAGCTACGTGATTTCTGGTGATGGAAACCCGGAAGTGTATATACCTATTAGGGGCAGCGGTTGATGAGGTGAAAGGATGCAAGCTTCCTTCCTACAGGCAAGCATTCGGTTACTTCCTTTACCTTCACCATGAAAAGAAAATGACAATACGTGACGCGTTGAGGAAGTCACTTCGAGCAGTGATGTCCTTCTGGGAGAAAGCTCACATTCCAACCAGACTCGAGACACACTGCGTCAGCAAACTGGATAAAGTCTTCGAGGAGTGGAAAGGACTCAAAAAACACGCCTCAAGGACGAGCGATTCACACAAGACGAAAGGAAAGAATTCATTGAACGCTTCGATCGTCTCTTTGACATCGCCCACGCTGATTGTGAGAAACTGGTCAAGTACCCAGAGGATTGGGAGTTCCTTCAGCAGCAGCGCCAGAAAGGACGTCCAGGTTCAATGGCAGGTTTGGACATGACCCATCAGCGCCAAGTGAAAGATTGTACTCGACGTCGGGAGGAAGAGGAGAAACGAAGAAAGCGATCAGCAGCTGAAATGGAGGCAGTATCCAACGAAGCGGTTTTGGAGTCCTCATCCTCCAGCTCAGATGATAGCGAAGAAAAAGGAGCATGTGGTGGTTCGTTAGCGTCTAAACAAAGAGCAACGAAGAACATCATGACATCGGAATTGGCGGCAGCGCTTGATCGCACGCAACTCTCGTCAAGAAAGGCCACATATCTGCTGTTTGAGGCAGCTTCCAGCTTAGGGCATGATGCTAGCGACTACAACATAAATCGTGCATCCATTCATCGTCAGCGTGAAAAATTCCGTACTCTTAAGGCTCGGCAACTGAAGAGCGAGTTCCAAGGCAATAGTCCGTTGACTGTTCACTGGGACGGAAAACTCATGCAAGATCTGACGTCACGAGAATATGTTGACCGCTTACCTATTCTTGTATCTGGCTCCGGGACAGAGCAGCTCCTCGGGGTGCCAAAACTTCTGTCAGGAACCGCGCTGGCACAAACAAATGCCATCATAGATTGCCTGAATGAATGGGGAGTGACCGATCATGTCAAATCTATGTGTTTCGACACAACCGCGACAAACACAGGCCACCGTGGAGGAACTTGTGTTCTTCTGGAAGAAAAAGTTGGACGTGACCTGTTACACTGCGCGTGCAGACACCATGTACTGGAGTTGGTGCTACAGGCGGCATTCGCAGCATCGCTAGATTCAGTATCTACCGGTCCAGAAATTCTGCTTTTCAAGCGCTTCCATGATTATTGGACCCGCATTGACCAGCAACAGTTCCAAACTGCGGACACAGATGCGTTCACCAAAGCAGCTATTTTTAAGCATAGAACGAAGCTCATTGAGTTTGCAAAATCACAAGCACTTGAAGTTCATGATGACTATCAGGAATTCCTCGATCTTTCCGTCATCTTTCTTGGAGGAGTTCCATACAAGGGACTAAACTTCCGCGCCCCTGGTGCTATGCACCGGGCGAGATGGATGGCTAAGGGGCTCTATGCCATCAAGATCTGGCTCTTCCGAAGACAGTTTAAACTGACGAACACTGAGGAACGCGGAATTCGAGATATCTGCCTCTTTTCTGTTCTAGTTTACATGAAAGCGTGGGCAACAGCTCATCTGTCCATCGAAGCTCCGCTGAATGATTGGGAATTGATGAGGACGCTCCTTCGATACCCGCACAAGAAGATCTCGGATGGTACCACCAAGAAGCTGTCTGCGCACCTGTGGTACCATTCGGAGGAAGCAGTGGGTCTGGCGTTCTTTGATGAGAGGATATCGATGGAAGTGAAGTGCAGCATGGTTGCAGCGTTAGATCAAGAAGCCCCTCACATGCCGCCAAAACGACCTTTGGTTCTTGATACTATGTTCCTCAGTGACAGCAAAGGACTGGAGCAACTGATCACAAAGAACACCCGAGGATTCTTCTCAAAACTTCAGTTGCCAGATTGCTTTCTGCTCCACCATCCCAGTTCATGGACGTCAAACTCTGAATACGTGCAAGCTCGGGATGTGGTCTCCAAACTTGCAGTGGTGAACGACAGAGCAGAACGGGCCGTGGCTCTGGTGAAGGAGCTGAACGGAAAGTTGACAGTGAAAGAAGAACAGCTCCAGTTCCTCGTTCAAGTTGTCACTGACCACAGAAAGCAACACCCAGCTCCGAACAAATCAGCATTAGTGAGGACGCGAAAGAACTAATCACTGATCAGCGTATGAGCACCAATTATTCTGCTACTGTATATGTATTTTATTTCTCAAAGTTTTGCTTTTGTTGCTTTTCCATTTTGTACCATTATTCGCCAAATTAAGTCTTCTATTTTGATTATATAATAAACTGTTTGTATTCTTTGCGTTTTTAAGTGTCTTACTTTCGTTATTTCACCAAATTGCCTTGTTTTTTATTATCTGGTTCGGCCCAAGCTGTGAACACTGAACAGCTTGTTGACGTCAAAAAATGGGTCTTGTTTTCAGTGACGAGGGCGACCTTTAAATGATGACCAATCAGGACCAAATTTCTCTTCCGTATGTTTTACACCAAATGGAACAATTTTAGGGGGTGTCATAGGAAAATATCCATCGTTTAATTTTCCCCCTATTACCTAGTGACACCCTAATATATATATATATATATATATATATATATATAGAGAGAGAGAGAGAGAGAGAGAGAGAGAGAGAGAGAGAGAGAGAGAGAGAGTTTTGTTCAAATAACGGGATATGCTTGTATCTTTTGCCATTGTGTTCGAACACAATTGTTCGAGCACAATTGTTCGAAAACCATAGTTCGAAAAACAGTTGTTCGAAGCAGCAATTATTCGACGTTATAATTGTTCGAATGAACAACCAACTAAATAAAATCTTAGTTGCCAAGACGCAAATACGAAGATGTAAATAAAAAGGTCAGCCTCTTCATTTAAACTATAACATTTATAGTGCTGCAGTAGTATACCACCCTTAAAATGGCAGAGTTTGTTTCTAGTGAGAAAGGAAATCCCAATCGAAAACCATACCCATATTATGTTATATCAGTCAGGGTGAGTCTTCTGCCACGTCAGGCGTACGCTAGGTTAGGCTGTAGAGCAATTTCCCCATGTCATCAAGTTTCGGACAGTCAGGGATCGTTGGGCGTGATTTCCGACTTTTCCAAAAATATGTGGCCGTAAAATTACCTACTGTACTTACCCCTACCATACCTCTTTGTTTAGGAGTGTATCGTACTTACTGATGTCATGCAGGGATGACACTAATAACATGTAAGTAAAAATAAAAACCGGAAACTATAAAAAATCTATTTAAAATAACAGGATCATTTGACCCGAGGCTGTCAGTAGTATGCCCGAAAAACATCGTAATGCACGATTTTTTCTATGGAGCAATAATAATTAATTAACTCTTTCTCGCCGAATTGGTAAGCTTTTCACCCGACCTTAGACCTCCAGTTTAACATGGATTCAGAAATACATCTCGTCGATGGGGTCGTTGCTTACTCTTCCACATTTCAACATAACAGGATTATTGAACCGGATTTAAAATAACAGGATCATTTGACCCGAGGCAGTCAGTAGTATGCCCGAAAAACATCGTAATGCACGATTTTTTCTATGTAGCAATAATAATCAACTCTTTCTCGCCGAATTGGTAAGCTTTTCAACATACCTTAGACCTCCAGTTTAACATGGATTCAGAAATACATCTCGTCGATGGGGGTCGTTGCTTACTCTTCCACATTTAAACATAACAGGATTATTGAACCGGATTTAAAATAATAGGATCATTTGACCCGAGGCAGTCAGTAGTACGCCCGAAAAACGTGTTAATGCATCATTTGACGAGTCAGTAGTATGACCGAAAAGCATGCATGATTTTCTCTTTAGTAATAATAACAACTAGCTCGAAGAGTGACAACGGATAAAGTTTTCACGTCACCTTAGATCCACAGTTTAATGTGGAAACTGAATGCTATTTTAAAAATATAATTAGGCTATATTTCTTTATTATAAAATAAGTTAACAATTATGTTAACACAAGAAAACAATACTATTAACTTGTAAATAAAAATATAATATAAGGGACTACCATAGAAATGTAAGTGCCTATAATTCAAGAAACACGATTTTATATATATGTTACTCATCCGGTCCCGTTATAGCGGATTGGTACACGTCATAGCTCCACCCAGCTACATCGGCAGCCAATCACTACGAACATCTGGTCTTTTGGGCGGAGCTTGGCGAATGTGCATATAAAAGGGGATATTTTTCAGTTGGGAGTAACAGTAGCTATTTTCGCGTCAGTGATTAATCATTCCCTCCACCATGGACCTGTACGTCACCCCAGACTTGTATGAAGAAAGTGACGCTGCAGCATTAACCGCAATTAGTCTTTTCAATGCGATTGACCGTGGCGAATTATTTCCAACGCAAACCGTTGAAGATATTTGCAGTGACGCTCCTTACAACCCGACGCAGGAGACTACCATAGAAATGTAAGTGTCTATAATTCGTTTTTATATATATATGGAGAGTTGTAGTATCTCGTTAAATAGATACTCGCCAAAATTTTTTTATGTCAATCAATGTTATTTGGTTATCCCCATTATGCTAAAATCGAAATTTTTATGGCATTCAATGTTATTCCTCGAACCAAAGATATCTTCACATAATGGGGATCTGTCTGTATACTCTGTATATGTTTTAAAAGAATGAACATTATTCCTTTAAGGTCCGATGAGGATTTGACACGTGTTATACAATCTTTTGAAGAATCTCGGAATAGGGAGGATATACTGATCAGTCAACAATGTCACACCGAAATAATGTAAGTGTTTTTCGATCTTTTTGGGATAAGAAGACACAATATATTTTCATAAATTTATTAAATGAAAGAAATCAGTACAATAAACAACTACAGAATATATCGTTACAAATATACGAACAAAAACATTATAATATACAACGAGTACGTACAATTGGAAAACGGTTTTTTATCTGTCTGCATACCATTTCATCGTTTCGGCGAGTGTGACACGGGTCAAATAAATTTAAAAAATTTATAAATTCTTTATCATTTGACATGCATGAGAAATGAGACGCAGTACATTCCGCAAACATTAGTAAAATATCCTTGCTTGCGAAATGGGGTCCAAACAACTTCGGGAATATGTAACTGAGCGAGAAATTTTAAAATAATAGGGTCACTCCAGGGTTGAGTACCGAGTGAATCAAAATAGTACAGGCGCTGTCTATTTTTAAAATAGACAGCGATCCAGTGAATCCCTTCATTACTGATGATGTCTGTGTTCACAATAAGACTACCGCATTCTCGCGTACTTGGCAAACTCAATGTTTCATTCTTCGCAAACACGCCGATAAATTTGGAACGTGTGACTCGCTCCATTACTTTCTGAAGTGTATTAGCATCCATTTTAAAAGTCAGTGATCACGCTCCTAAATCTATCTACTTCTATTAGGGCTTGCGATTCGAGATATACTAGTACACTAATAGGAGCGTCTATAGGCTTGGCGAATTCCAGCCGCACTGAGATGTTTCCGCTCTGCTGTGGGGTTAAATGGGTATTTACGCATAGCAGATAAGTCAGGTGTAATGTCAAACGGATAAAGGTTAAATTGATCAATGAATTCTTCCTGCGTTACCCCATTACCAAGCTCATCACAATCACCTGCAATATGGGTCATATTACTATAGGCTCTGGCGCAAAGCGGTAACACAGCGTCTGATGAATAGTCCGTACCCATTGTTCCACCCAAAGCAGTCCGAAATTCTCGAATTTAAAGGCACTCTTTTTATATTTTCCATTCACCGAAGCGTGGTCCTGCATGCCGATTAATATCCTTTTAGGAAGATTTCCCAGGGCAATGTTTTCTATCTGCTTCGATGCCAACCCTGCAGGAACCGTATATAGTTTGATCTGCACTCTGTTAATAGATATTTCACTGTAGCGTTAGTAAATTTTTCTCAATTTCTAGTTGTTTTGGTGAACTTAATTTCACTCGCCGTACGCGGAGGTATGTGTCCATAATGTGAACCACAACGGGCTTTGCACCCTCTTCTTGATCCGCAGCCAGATTTAAGCAGATCTCAGGACTCGTGCGGGTGAGCTTTATTTTCATATCCACCCCGTTCACAAGCAACTTCTCCTGGAAAGTGAAATCTGTGTGCAACCGTCCAAAACACTCGTATATTTTCTTTTTAGAATTTTTAAATTTGTCCTTTATACTATTTTCATCTTTAGTTTGATAATATCCCTCCGCACTTCAAAAGGTAGCCTTCGCTTCTTTGGAAAAGTTGACGACATTTTCCAGATAGGCTCGTAGATGATAGTACCCCGTGCCTGCCGATATGTTGGTCTGATTTAAATATACGTCACACTGGTTGAATATGGAGTGCAGAAAGTTTGTTTCAGGGTATACAGCATATTTGTCATCACAGACCGTTCCATCAGAATGGGCTATACGTAGCTTAGCGTACATGTGCACACAGCTTGGATCAAAAAAGTAAGGGCCTGAGCTGGGTATCACGAATTCTATAGGAGCACTCGGGGAACTAATTGTGTTTAAAGGGTTAATTGTAATAAAGTCACTGTGCTCAATAGAAACTTGGGTTGGAGGTAGCTCAAAAAGGGACAGCTCCGATTTACAGCATTGTGAACTACATGGGTGGATGAAGCGTGCCATGGCGAAATAGTGACTCCTCTCTCGACAAGTGGTAAACAAACTATGATTCATGAGATCAATGTCCTTAGCTTATATCAGTCAAAAAAGTGGTCAACCATAGGTTTCATTCGCTTACATCACTTCTTTTTTGATAGCCTTTTACGTTTAATACCACGTGACCCCTTCTTCTTCTTCCGGGCAGCCCGCTTCTTCCCGCCACCACGCATTTTTCTCTTTGCATCTTTGATGATTTCGTCCCATGTACGCTTTAAATGTTTTTTTAGAGCTTCTTTAGGTTTAGCCCCGGCCAATATGTCTTCTGCAGTGTTAAGGCCTGATTGTAGCGCTTTCCTTCCAAGGTATCTGGCACCCCTCTTCAGCAAAGGAACAGCCGTACGTAGTATGGATGAAAAAATGGACCCAAGTCCACTACCGCGCTGGTATCGCATCCCTCGATAGACGGTGAAAGGCTTTCTATCCATTATAACTCAGTGCGTCGAAAGTGTAGCTTCACTGTTAAGCTCCCGTTACCGAATGGGAAGTTTTCACCCTCAATCGTTCTTATATATATTGTGATATTGGTTATTAAATTAGTTGCGACATTCACATAATGGGGTCTGTCATATGTAATACTCAAACTCCTTCCTCTATGGTTGGGGATGTGAGCAATGCGCAGCAGGCGTGCCTGGGTATCCCCAACAAACTGGTGCTCCACTATATTACTGTAAATATAGCACATGTCTGGGGACCTTTCAGCCATTTCTCCATCTTCAATTGATACATTAATCTGACAAGTCATGCTGTGTCTCGTGAAATGGTCTCTTTGGAAGACTGCGCTATAGCGGCCATTGGCTAAATTTGGAACTTTCTATGGTCTTTAATACGTCTGTTAGTCTTTGATTTTAGGATTAGTGTATGTGCAGGGTTGTTTACGATTTCGTATACTAAATCATTCGTAGGTTTGAGTTTCTTAAAATTACGTTTAAGCCTCTCACACATCCTCGGCCGACCATATTGACCCGGCCCTAGTCTTACTTCTGTACTGTAATACCGTGCAATCTAGTCCGAAGCGATGCGCATAGTTTCATCCATAGCTACCCCAGCTTTTTCACATTCGTCAATGTCTCTAAGAATCGTAAAAAACGGTTTCTTTATGTTCAATAATTTAAAAAGACGTGTCCAGCTGAATTTCGCATATCCCCACCTCATACGAATCACGACCCAATTCAATGTGCCCATGGAGTTCTTTTACAAAGTTGGCTAGTGTGTTGTTAGGGTGTACAGACAGGGACGAGGAGGACGGGAGTGTGACGTAGAATGGTTAGGAGCCATGTTGCATACTATTTAGCTTCATTATTGCATCAGCTTTTATATAGGTGTTGAAGCTTTCTGGGTACCTAGCCATTTCACCAGGTACATTTTTCTCCTTCCTGAACCTTTGCTTCCTAAAATTTTTCTCATTTTAAACACATTTTTTTCTAATTAAACGCAACTTTCTGCATTCCTCGCGGTAAAAGCCTCCTGAGATTTCTTCCCATCAAATCTTCAATGTAATACATCATTATCTCGCCTTTAGGTCTCACAGCCCTAACTTTAAAAATCTCGCGTGTCCATCCTTGCTCAAAACCCTTTGCGAATTTATTCCCGCGAACGCGACAGCCTTACATAATCATTGATTTTGAAGCGCGCAGAGTGGTGTGGTGGTGGTGATCCATCTCCTCTCGGGAGCGTACCTCTTTCTAAAACTTCGTTAGGTGTTGTCCCAATCGTGCGATGGTGTGAGCGGTTGCAGGATGATGCCAATGATTCCAGAATGTCTAGAAATCTGTATGTTTTTTTATGTGTAAAATAACGGTGCATGCGTTCCTTTATGGTGCGCTGAACTCTTTCAGCTAAAGAAGCCTTATGTATAGAATTGGTTGTGTAATAGCTGATATTAAACTCTGTCAACATGTTCTGAAAAGCACGGCCTATAAATTCCTTCCCCATATCCGTACAAAAATAGCCAGGAACCCTGTTTTCTTTTAACATTAGCGTTTTGGTGGCTTTTAGCAACTGTTTCAGGTGATTTATTTTTCAGAGGAACTAGCCACAGATATCTAGAGAATACGTCTATTATGAATAGAATGTAGCGGTAACCATCGTTATACACAGAATATCTTTGCATGTCTGTTAAATCTGCTTGCCAAATAGAATCAATCGAGGAAGCCGTTGTCTTGGCTGTTTTAAACCTTTTTCTCACAGGCTTATGAAGCGTATAAGCGTCCTGCTCCCTCAAAAATCTTTCAACATCTTTTTTTCCTAATCCGTAACACTTCTGTACAGTCTATCTACGCCGCCGTAAGAGGATGGGTAGAAATGTCATAATAGCGTTTAGTTAATACGTTAGCCATTTGCGTATTTTAGAGGCACGTGGGTAGGGTTGGTTTAACTCTTGCTCCTCTTCAAAAGTGTTACCGCCGGGGTGACGGCGCATTCAATTGTGTCACAGGCGTTGCATGTTCCAAGTCTTTTAACCTGTTCAGATTTCCTATCAACGTTTTAGGGACATTTATTTGTTGTAGTCTTGCTTTAATATGCTTCCATCCTGATGGTGATGGCCTATCCCACTTTCTCACCAGATCATGGACAATGTCTACGATATTCGATCCCTGTACCTTTGATCCTTCCACAATGATCTCCCCTGTATCGGTCCATTGTATGGCGGGATCCTCATTCAATAGATTATAAAGACTTAAGCCTTTACTCCTCAATGTAAGTGGGAGGGTATTTTTTAATACAGTTCGATATGTTGTGTGGCTAATCTTTTTGGTTGGTCAGCTGTATCGTCGGGCTCAGATCCTATGTCGCCATGTCCATCGTCCCCCGTGCTGTGCCTAATAACCACAGGAATCTCTGTAGGGCTCTTATAATTTTCGTACTCGTGAAGAAATTTCTGCAGAGCTTCTTGGTATAAGATTCTTTTCTCATCAGGTGTTTTTTTCACTGTTTAATAGGGCTAACAATTCGCTTTCCATTCTTTTAAGTCTGCTTTTACGGGGATCTAGATACGTGTCTGGATTCCTTTGCAGTGAAGCGTACACCTCGTGGGGAATCACTACCACTTTCTTCATTATATTAATCTAGTCAGTAAAGGACCCAAAACTGAAAATAAGATGGGGAGAAATGACCCTCCTGTTTGTACAATAATTCGTTTTTTCTTCGCTACAGTTTGGCTTTTACGAGCGAGTGCACGTATTATGTTCTTGTAGCGGCGTAGGCGAGCCTTCTGATGGGTTTTCATTGATACATTGCAATTTATACGTTAAGACAGATTTCACAGATGCATTTTAAAAAGTCGGCATCGATATTTTCAATAAACATCTGCTGCAATGCCCGGGGCAGTCGATGATAGATTTTTATTAATTCACGGTATTTCTTTAGTCTCTTTGTCATTCTGGAATATACACCGTTTCGGGCTCGTTTGGAAATATATTCGTTCGCAGAAGCACTCTAAACGTGTTTCGCGGATGAAGGTCGCAAAGCAAATATCCGTAACGCGTGCTTGTAGCTTCTTTATAAACTTCCAAAAACTCCTTACGCTGATTCGGGAACATTTGATTGGCTAATACTCCAATTTGTGATACATCTCTATGTTGCGCGAATAAGACTAGATATTGCGTATTTAACGACACATCGCGCATGTATCTATTTTTGAAAAAGATTCTGATTGATGAAGAATACGCTTATGTTAAGATGGTGGGAGAATACTGTAAATGTCTCGGCAAACGTTTTATCCATCTCCAACATGAGATCGTCAATTACAATGATTGTATGTTCATTCCCTTTAACGAATTAACGTCATATACGCCTTTGTGGAACAAATATCATCTTGGTACTCGTTGAACACTGATTGATACGTCGAATAGCACCATATAACTTTACGCACAAATTTCGAGAACATCTCCCCCTTTTCTTTAATGATTTTAAGCATAAACACAGTTTTACCACATCCTGTAGGTCCAGATATAATACATGTGGATGGGCTCGTGAATCTGAATTTTTCTACAGAGTCCATTTCTAACACGTCACACTCCTAAGTGGGTCATTTACAAAATATTACAAATTTTGAGTGCTGTTCCTTATATTTCTTCTCCCACAGAACCGTGAATGACGATGAGGTAGAGCAGCCCATCATGACATTACGGATGACCTCGACGACAGTGTAGTTGTGATCTCCTCCCCTGCCAACGAACCCTCACCAGCGACACCGGTAGCACGTCCAAAGCGGAGGTATGAGACCCCCGCGTCAGGTATAAAGCGCCCGAAATACGCGCCTGTTGCAGCGGTAATAGATCCCCAACCCTCAACCTCTTACGCAACAAGCCCCCCAGCAGCACCTCCCGCTAATATATCCCCTTATTCATCCGCCGTCCCCCGTTCTGTTAAGTCTACAATAATAGAGCCCCAACCCTCAACCTCCTACGCAACAGACCCCCCAGCAGCACCTTCCGCTAATATACCCCCTAATTCATCTGCCGCCCCCCTTTCTGTTGAGGATGGTATAACGCTCGAATTGGTGCGATCCGCAGCCCCCACCCCAGCCTTGACTAGAAATCGGTATAGAGTCAGGGTCGACCCTAGAGTCATGTATAGCAATGGAATTGAGCGCGGGTTACGCCGGGTTGTACAGCATATTATAGAGTTTGCTCTTCAGAATCGTGACGAGCGTGAAGTCAGGACGAGTCTGTCCTTTGGATTCGGGTCAGATGACGGTGATGTAGACGATTATTGGGTGATAGTGCCATTTAGACGTTTGGCGGCTGAAGATGTAGAATATATATTAGGACGTATAATGCAAGCCGCCCAAAGTAGTATAGCCTTCAATATGGACAACTTCACGGTAAATATTGACCATGTATACCGTGTTACGGGTCATAGTGCCATACCGTATACTCTTAACTTCAATTCTCCGACTATTTACCGAAAGCATATAAACGTCGATCGTGGTTGCGGCTTTATAGCAGTACTCTTAGCACGTATGTTTACTGTACAAAATACACGAACTCAAAAAATTTGGTTGCCTACAGTCGTGGAGCGTGCCCGTAAACTAGCTGTAGACTGTGAACTTGAATTTGACTGTAATATGGGTCCTGAAGAGCTGAGAAGGGTAGAACAGGAAATGAATGTCCGCATAGTTGTGTTTGGGTTGGATGATCGTCGTAGGACTGTGTATGTTTTTAAAAGCTGTGTGAGAGATCGTACAAGACCCCTACTTATTTTAGGATTGTCAGGGACAACGTATCTCCCCATCCGTAATATAAGGGGGCTTTACGCTAGTTATGACAAAAGTCGAAATATGGGAGACATCATGATTTGTGTAAGGGGTGCCTCGAGTTTGCGGATGATATAGTGAGACATTGTAAAGAATGTCACATGGTATGTGAGCAGTGTAAAAGCACCAAATGTGAAAGCCGTGTAGTTGAAGCTGAGAAGAGAGACTGTGATGTGTGTAGACGCGCATTTTTCAATAATATCTGTTTTGATTTCCATAAATCAATTGGCACGTGCAGGAAAATGAGAATCTGTGAATGTGGTATGTTTCACACAATGGATAATTAGGGGAAATTTAAGCACAAGTGTGACATAATTCACTGTCCTACATGCCAGGAGGAATATAAGGCGGATGGAGTAAAGCATGTATGTTATATGAAAGATGCTAAGCCTAAAAATAACCCTTGTATAACTGTATACTACGATATAGAAACATATACGAACGCTGAAACCAAAGAGGTAATTCCACATTTACTTGTGAGCCAGACCATCTGTGATGAGTGTATGGGTATCGAATGTGACGAGTGCCCCAAATGTGGTAAACGGACAAACGTTTTTAAAACGAATGTCCGCGATAGTCCTGTGAAACTATTTGTGTCCTATATTGTCAAGTTAGCCGACAAGTTCAAAAAAATGACTGTGTATATTCTCGCCCATAACGGGGCAAAGTTTGACACGCAGTTCCTTATAAGGAGTTGCTTGAACACGAATCCTCTGAGATATTTACAGGTGATCCATTGAAAAGAGGCAACAAATTAATACAGATGCAGATAAGAGGCAATGTACAATTTAAAGATACTTTATTATTCACACCTTGTAAATTAGCAAAGCTACCCAAGGTGATGGGAGTAGCAGCTGAAGTTTCCAAAGGATACTTCCCTTACACTTTCCTCACCAGCGAGACTTTAAACTACGTAGGCCCACCAACCCCGAAACATTATTTTGACTGTATGGATGAACGTGAAGACTTTGATCGATACTACGACAGTTTTAATGAAAGTAACCCTTATAATATAGCTGATGAATGTGAGCGTTATTGCGTGAATGATGTGCGCGTGCTTAGAGTATGTTTCCAGGCCTTTAGAAGGATGTACATAGCCCGTTTCAAATGCGATCCACTGCAAGTCGCAACCACCATCGCATCATTATGTTTTACGGTGTTCAAGAATAACTTCATGCCTAAAGACACCTTAGCCATTATTCACCGAAACAACCCCCGCAGTTACGGACACAAGGCTATTTACTGGCTCATACACCTACAGCAACAGACAGGTGTATACATAAAGCACGCCCGCAACACGGGTGAATTACCCATTAAGATTAATGGACGTGTTTTTTGGGTTGATGAGTTAAGTGAAAACCGTGTCACTGGTGTGAAGACTGTGTACTCCTTTAACGGTTGCTGGTGGCATGGATGCCCCCGTCCTGAGTGCGGAATCACCGGAGATATCCACGATAGGTCTCCTGCCGACTGTCTCGCATCAACCCGCACCCGCGATCAATTTATAGGATCACAGTTCACTCACAAAGTCTTGTGGGAGCATGAATATGATGCACGGATGGAGACAGACGAGGTGTACCGTGAGGAAATAAAAACGATCAAGCGTTCAATGGTGCTGGATCCTCTCAAATGTGGTGATAGCTTGTTTGGAGGACGTACAAATCCTTTCAGACTATACTTTCCACCTACGGAGGGCGTGAAGCTCCATTACTACGATTTCTGTTCTTTATACCCATACGTGATGAAGAGCAATCCGTACCCCGTGGGCGCTCCTGAGAAACTGGTGGGACCTAGCCTACCCTCCATCAATGAATTTTCAAAAAATTTGAATGATCGTTACTTTGGGCTCTCTTTCGTAGACGTACTCCCCCCACGCAATTTATGGATGCCGATCTTACCTGTCGTTATCGACGACAAGCTCATGTTTCCCCTGTGCGTGAAGTGCGCGGAAGAGGATAACGGCGAATGTAACCATATACCCCAAGAGCGTAAGATCAGAGGCGTATATACAAGTCCTGAGTTGGCCCTAGCCGTACGCCATGGTTATAGAATACTGAAGATACATGAGGTGTGGAGGTTTCAGAAGCTACCCAACCTTTTCACACCGTATATAAACACCTTTTTGAAGGATAAGGTTGAGGCATCAGGGTATCCGCGAGGAGTTGATACCGAAGATGAAAAGTCTGCCTATATTCAACGTTACCGCGACCGCGAAGGTATACAACTTGATCGTGTCCAAATTGTAAAGAATCCTGGCAAGCGCTTTAGTGCAAAGTTGTGTCTAAACAGTCTATGGGGAAAATTTGCGCAGAATACCGGCAGAGGGAGTATTCATTTGGCACAAAGTTATAGCGATGTCTGGGATTATGCCAATGCCCCCGATAAAGAGGTCATGGAGATCGTAAATGTAGGTAATACTTACGTAATAAAGTACAACAACACTGAATTTGCCACAGATACCTCAAGGGTTACAAACATACCTGTGGCCAGCTTCACAACAGCCTACGCCCGTATAAAACTTTGGGGTCTATTGCATTCTCTTGGGCGGAGAGTATTGTATGCCGATACAGATAGCGTGATATTCACAGAGAGGGAGGGTGAATACATGCCCACTATTGGGGAGTTCCTCGGCGAGCTCACTGATGAGATCAAGGATGAGTATGGGGACAACGCATACGCCGACTCATTTGCCTCAACAGGACCTAAGACTTATGGGGTACGGGTCAGGGTGGGGGAGGAAATGAAATATATCGTGAAGGCAAAGGGTATTACGCTCAACCATGCGAATCGGGAGGTTGTTAACTTTGAGTCGTTGAAGGATCTAGTATGTTTGGACGATGATGAACAACCTTCCCAACTAATTGTAGGCACCCACAATTTTCGGGCGCAGAAGCTGGGGGGCGTGAAGGAACTTAGGGGTACGAAGGTGTGCCGTAACACCTATAGGAAACGTTACCAGTTACCTGGTACCTATGATACCGTACCCTTTGGATACCAATGATGCTTCTATTGTTAACTCACACGTCTTGTATATAATCGTATCTATTGATTTATTACACGTATTTGTAAATATATATATAACTTGAATATCTCGTTCATTAAATCGTATTTGTAAAATTGATTTATTACAAGTATTTGTAAATATATATATATAACTTGAATATCTCGTTTATTAAATCGTATTTGTAAATATATATAACTTGACTATCTCGTTTGTTAAATAAATCATGTTTCAAATAGCGTTTCACTTTCTCCTTTGTGTGTGTGTGTGTGTGTGTGTGTGTGCAGGTGAAAGTTCTAAGCTCCGCCCACTGTAAGACCGTGAGTCATGCTACTATCTGGGAGTCCCTGCCTGGTCAGTCGACCGCAGTAAGCCCGAGAGATCAGACGTGTATTCAGATCAGATGTGTATTCAAATGGCTACCTTTATTATTGCTTGCACAACGTTTACGAAATGGTATTCAGTAAAGTGCCAAGATGTGGTGGATACCGAAAAACTTCCTATTCCTCCCTCCTATGCCTCTTTTAAAAACACATTGGATTGTGCGAAGTTCCAAGATGTACAAATACTCTACGGATGTTCTGGTGAGACCGTTGAAGGCTTTCGTTGCACAGACGATGTGCTGAAGTATACTGCAGAGCTAAACTTTATAAAGTCTCACATACACCGTGAAGTAAAAGAAACGACGCGTGCAGAAGAGAAGCAGCAGGTATGGATAATGAGTCTTGCTGATGGGTGGTGTGACAAGCGGTATTACGTCATGCTACACCATGTCGATTACTCATACCCTACGACTGAAAATGTGAATCTCGTGATCATGGACAATCTTAAGTATTTTTATCACTATATTAACGTATATCATGATGAGGTTCGTAGTGAGGTTGTGGCTAGTGCCCTGCGTGAATTTTTAACAGAGTTTAGAGACGAGTATCGTTTGATGGGCAGAAAGGAAAAATATGAACATATGTTCCTCTCAAATAGTGCGCCGGAGTGTGGAGATGTTTAGTAAAACATAAAATGTTCCTAGTTCTTATCCAAAATGTCTGGTGCGTAGGCTGGTAGTGATGAAATTAATTCTTGTACCGAAATATGTACAGCAATTCGACTCGCGGTCATACGAACAAGCCCATTCACGTATCATCGAGTCAGCCGCCCGTCGAACCATTCCTACCTACCTGCGTGCCTCACACGGCTCATAGTTATCTCAGAGCTTGAACCGAGTGGACGTGCGCTCCTCGGATACGATGGAACTTCCTTTGAGCAGCATTCTCAACGCCTCGTACGATGTGTCCGTGACGAAATCGTTGCGCGTGTTCAGGCGTAATTCCGGTACCATTAGCTATGTACTGGAAACGGAATGTAGACCGACAAACAAACGGGTTTATTTAAGTATCGAGGAGATGAATAGAATCTTCGTGATAGTTGAGAAGTGGAGTGAAGATCGTTATAAAATACCTGCTAACGTAGGTACAAGAAGAGAGCAGATTAGTGACGCACCCTCATACGCCGTTGTATGTACGTTATGTATAAATAACGATCGGCCGTGCATTGATATACGGCTGATGTGGAAGAATGCTTCTGATAATAACGCTGTTGTTCCTACGCGAAACCGTTTCATCCTCGACAGAATGTTTGAAATCGTCGGATTCCGTAAGCTGAAACCTAAATTAGACGCGCGTGTTACGGATATGCTTTATTTTGATACAGTACTTGAATACGCCTACACCGCTCTGCTCGATGGGTTTACCGAGTGTAGGGCTGGTGAGAATGGTCTAGAGCTGGACGTTTATTTAAAAAGTTTAGACTCTTTGAAATACCATGAACTTTGGTACAAAGCAATTGATCGGTACAATGCTGAACTCACCTACACCGTTCACCCTGAAGAACTATTTCTTTATATAACGCGCAGTTGTCGTAACGATTTAGAAGATTATTTCAATTACCGCTATGTTGAGTGAGTTCATGATTGAAAAGCTCGAGTCGGTAGAAATAAACCCTCGATTGGAAAAGCGTGTTTATAAACTTGTGTTTAATAATGTAGCTAACGATGAACTCTTTGTGCGTGCTTTTGATTGTATTCTAGACGTATTTAAAGATGACTTACCAACCGGTTGTAAAGTGGGAACAAAAATAGTACTGAACGATATGAAAGCCCTTCATATCGAATACAGGTTTCCCTATACTTTAAGCGGTGAAATATTATTAGGCCGCATATACTGCGTAATGCAGAGCAATAATGATGTAATTGTAAACTCGATTAAGACCGAGTTTAGTATTTGAAAAAAAAGTGAAATGTATTTATATATATTTTGCGTGATATTTCCCCTGTACGATTATAGGCATTTCTATTATTATTGAAATGTATATTTATTTCTATTTGAAATGTATATTTATTTTATATACTCGATTAAGACCGAGTTTAGTATTTTGAAAAAAAGTGAAATGTATTATATATATTTTGCTTGATATTTCTCCTGTACGATTATGTACATATTTCTATTGAATTGTATTTATATATATTTTGCGTGATATTTCCCCTGTACTGTTATGTACATATTTCTATTGAAATGTATATTTATTTCTATTTGAAATGTATATTTATTTTATATATATCCATAATTGTGTGTATATATTTCCTGTACTGTTATATGCATATTCCTCAATTGAAATGTATATTTATTTTCTATATATTTATAATAAACAGAATGATGCAATGTTGTTTTACTTAATTATATCATGTTACGCCTTCTAAACCAACTTTTAAGAAATATAATAATGTATACAACGGTATTGCGGTATCTGGCAACATTTACTCCTTCTAAGCCAACTGGCTGATTAGGAGTCTATAATAATGCTAAAAAGTGGTATCTAGCAACTCAGTCTTCGATTAGAATTAAATGAATACATGGCACTCTCTGGCAACTCAAGCCATTTACAGCCAACTGGCTGATTAGGTGTCTATAATAATGTATACAATGGTATCTGGCAACTCAGTCTTCGATTAGAATTAAATGAATACATGGCGCTATCTGGCAACTCAAGCCAATTACAGCCAACTGGCTGATTAGGAGCCTATAAAACAACGCCTACTCGGCTGAAGTCTTAATATGCACTTGGCTCCTGCCAGGTGAACACCTCTCCTCCTCCTTTCTCTCCTCCTTCTTTTTCTTGGGGGATAACGCCGCCTCCAAGTTTTCCTTGTTGCACCTGCAGCATCCCCCCTTTGGGGGATTTTTTTTTCTTTTTTTTCTTTGTTAATTTTTTTTGCAACACCCCCACCCCCTTTGCAACACCCCACCACATTTGCAACAACCCCACCCCCATTTGCAACAACCCCCACCCCCTTTGCAACATTACATAATAACTTGCATCATTCTTGCACTCTCCCCTTTTCCGGCTATACTACTGACCTGATCTTTAGGTGATCCAAAATATTAATTACCTATTTTGTTAAAAGGGATAAAAGCAATAAGTTTTTAACCTTTAAAAGTTTAAACTTTTAACCATTTTTCGTACCTTTCAAAAATAAGCCTAAAACTGTTGCATAAAGAATTTGAACTTCAAGATTGCGACTGTATTATCAGATAAATAAATAAATAAATAAATGTTTTCATTAAGCTTTGAGCCGATTAACCGATATACTGAACGCTTTATATATTATTTAGGATTTAACAGAGCTAATAATGTAATTCTTGAGAAAATCTGACCCTGAGCCCTAGGCCTTGAACCCATGTTGTTTTAATTTAAATAATATCTGAACAGCTTTAGGTACAATACTCCTAAGGAGGTGAAATGAACTCAAAGAAATGAATAAATGAATTAAAAGGAACAAAAATTTTGCTTGTATTTCACTTTATTTTTGTAAATTAATTAAAGTCGTGAATAAATACAGAATAAAAAAATTGATTAAGATTTAGTAAAGGAAAGTTTTCTTTCATTATTTATTTAGTTAAATAATTTGTAAACCAAATTAAAAAAAAAAGTATTTCGGTAGACAATGTTTAATAAAATATTTTTTTAAAAGAAATACGTTGCAACACTAATTAACCGCCTTCAACACCACAGCACTCTGGCTGAATGCCGAAGTAAAAATTTTCCTTATAATAATTTTAAGACAGTAGCGGCGGCAAACGTTTTTCGTATGTACTTTACAAAATCTTCAATATCTCGTATTTCTTTGCCAATATTCTTTTAAGAAAAGAGTATACCAACTTGAAACCAATAAACTTATCTTTCCAACTGTCTACACTGCATTTTCACTTTATCATTACAAAATATAATCAATGAGAAACATACTTTTCTTTTTACACCGTGAATACATATAATTAAGTAAATTAAAGAGTGATAGTTCCAAATTAAAATTAGAAGGTACTTTATTTTAGCTTTTTAATTAGTTTAATACGAGAATACTATTAATTTCGCAAATAATTAACAGTAACTGGAGTGTTGGGCTTAATTAATATTAATAAAAGAACTATTTTAATTTTTCCTATTTCAGATATTTTCAATTGATTTTATCACTCGACCCCAAAAAATTAATTTAGAAACTTTAAATTCCTTTTCATGTTTTAACATCAAACGTCATCTTTGTGATTGCTCGATTTTTTAAGAAAACTTGTCTGTTTGATACAGAAAAATTTGATTCATTTTTAATTTTTACCTGGAATTTTATGTAAAAATACATTCCGTTTTTATTTCTAACGCACTCAATAATAAGTTTACATTTTTCTTTGTTTCCTATAGAAAAGTTATTATTTTTTTTATTGAATTCTTGTTTTCATTTGTAATTTTTAAATGTTTACTTGGATGTCAGTTTAACTTCTACATTTTTTCAGTCCTCCAATTAATCGGTTAGCTATTTTATGCTCTTTTCTGATATTTATCGCATAAAGCATCAGTAGTAATATTTTAAATTGTAGTTTTAAGTGGCTGATTACATGGAAACCATAAATTCATTATGTATAAATAAAGTATTAAGTCTACTTCAAGGGCAATTAGCGTAGTTACGTAGAATTTAAACCGAAGTTCGTCATCACGTCCTAATAAAATTATACTGAGGATAAAAATTAATTTTACTGTAGATACCAGTTACTAATAAATTATAGTATAGAAAAGTTTGGGGTGTAAAGCAGTTTTTATGCTACGTATTAATACTTCAGTATTTCTAAGGAATATTTGGTTATACAGGGCGTCTCAAAAAAATGTATACACACTTTAACAGCTGATAGCTCAATTGATGTTTCTTTCTTTCCAAGTTAAACCCATTAGAATTAATAATGGCAGTCAGACTAAGCTTTGAACAAAGGAAATTCATTCTAAAATGCTACTGGAAGTGTGAAAACGCAGTTGAAGTGCAAAGACAGTTTAGGAGGGAGTTTCAAACAGATCCACCAACGCGACTTACCATCACTCGAATTAGAGATGGAATTAGCCGATGGAACTGTTCAAAATGTCCACAAGAAGCGTTCCGGAAGACCACGGACATCGACAAGCCCCACAAAGCAAGAAAGAGTACTGGAAACGTATCACCAAAGTCCAAGAAAATCTGTGCGGCAAGCGAGTCGTGAGGTAGGAATTTCAGAATCGTCTGTCCAACGCATTTTGAAGCGCTGTCAATGGAAAAGTTACATTCCAAGATTAGTCCATGCTATTAATGAAGATGATCCGGACCGAAGAGTGGAGTATTGCGAGTGGTACTTGGCACGATGTGGATGTGGACTGGACGAAGGGGTTTCGTAGAATACCCTCCGCGTTCACCAGACCTCACACCACTAGACTTTCTTTTATGGGGATACTTAAAAGACAAAGTCTACGCTATAAAACCTGCAACAGTCGCTGAATTGAGAGCAGCCATTGAACTAGAATGCACACAAATACCAAACGAAATGTTTCGTGATGTTTGCGATTCCATTGCTTCGCGTTATCAGCAGTGCCTGGACCAGAACGGACGTCAGTTTGAAAACAGGCGTTGACAAAACAATTAAATAATGTCTGTAGATTCTATTACATTTTGAAAATGAAATGTATTTTAATAAACACTGCCTTTATAATTATTTAAAGTGTGTATACATTTTTTAGGGACGCCCTGTATATATGTGTGTGTGTGTACACACACACACACCGTTAAACTTCGTTTAGGTT
This sequence comes from Bathynomus jamesi, assembly GCA_023014485.1. Lineage (NCBI taxonomy): Eukaryota > Metazoa > Arthropoda > Malacostraca > Isopoda > Cirolanidae > Bathynomus > Bathynomus jamesi. The sequence continues at coordinate 582,138 of JAJOZX010000210.1, read as the reverse complement.
CCGTGTGTTGGTCTCTCTTCACACGTAGGTCAAGCTGGTGGCCCCGCCTCAAGGTCTGGCTTGGTGGAGGAGCGAGTTGCTCTCTTGCGCTCTCCACCGCACATAGCCAGGTACATCCGGCTCATCTGGTACCGTCCTGCGCCAGGGACGGTAGTTGAGTTCTTTGCAGATATCAATCTTGGCTGTGAAATGTTTCTGCGTTTCTTCTAGTTTATTAATTTCTTCCTTTTTATATGGGAACGTCAAAACTTAGCAGTATTCAAGTTTTGGTATGATCAGTGTTCTCAGCAGGGGAATCATTACTGTCTTGTCCCTCCTTTTGAACGTTCTTAGTACCTGTCCCTCCTTTTGAAGGTTCTTAGTACCTGTCCCCCGACTCTTTTTGCTTCGTTTATCGCTATCTGATTTTGTGTCTCGCATTTGGCATCATCGGTCATTATTACCCCCAAGTCGACCGCTTTCGTACTTCTCTGAATTTCCTGTCTATCTGGAGCATAATATGCAGTCTTTTTAAGTTCTTAATTTCTACCATATCTCAAGAGCTGAAATTTCTCGGTGTTAAATGTCATATTGTTGTCTTCTGACCATTTGTATATTTCGTTCGTGTCCCTCTGCAAGACCTCCACCTCATTTGCATCGCTGATTTTTCTGCTGATCTTTGTATCGTCTGCAAAGGATGTTACTATACTGTTGCTTTTTACTCCACTGTCTATGTATGTTAGCATGATAATGAATAGAAGTAGGGCCAGCACTGTACCTTGTGGTACTGAGCTGCGTACTTCTGATTCTGATGATGTTATACCTTGAGTTTAGACGACCTGTAGACGTTCGAGGAAGTTGTAGATCCATTTTCCCACTTTACCTGTTATTCCCATATGTTTCATTTTATGTGCTATTATACCATGATCGCATTTGTCGAAAGTTTTAGCAAAATCCGTGTATATGACATCGTATTGTCATTGCCTTCCAGTGCATCTAGGATATTTTTATAGTGCTTTATAAATTGTGATAGGCATGATCTTCGTGATCGGAATCCGTGCTGATTTTCGTTCAATCTTTCCAGTGTCTCCAAGAAGTCATAGATTTTCTCTCTGACTATTCTTTCAAATATTTTGGTGAGGTGGGACACCAGTGACACTGGTCTATAGTTCTTTGCTTGAGATCTATCCCCTCCTTATATAGGGCAGGCAATGTTCGCTTTTTTCAAGATGCTCGGTATTTTCCCAGTGTCTAGGGATCTTCTTCATATCCAGTATAAGGGTGTAGCTATTTCATTTTTACAGTGTTTAATGAATAGTGCGACCTGCAGCTGAATGTGATTTCATTTGTCCTATAGCTCGCGCAACATCTTCTGGGGTAAAATCAAAATCTGTTAAACATTCTCCTTGCAATTTCTCTTTGAAGAATGCATCTATGTCAGGTATCGTTTTATCACTTTTAGGGGGACTGAAGACCGATTCATACTGGGCTCTCAGTATTTCAGATATTTCTTTTAAATCGTCGGTTAGTTCATTATTTACTTTCCTTAAGGGCCCGATAGTGGCGCGCGTTTTTGTTTTCCTTTTCGCTTAGCTATAGAAGTATTTGGGATTTTCTTTTATTGCTTCTACCGCCTTTTCCTATTCCCTCTATGTATAGCCCTTTGAGGGGGTTTGTATTTCCCTATCGATACTCTCCAGTTTTTTTGTATTACTTTCCTGGCATTGTTGTCTCTGCAATTAGTTAACTTCGACGCTACTCTCTTTCTTTTGCAGAATATTCTTCTCTTTTGCCTCTCGAGCCAGTTCCTCTTTCCTTTTGGCTGTGCTTTCGAAGCATATTTTTCTAAAATTCTCAACGTCTTTTCTTCCAAGGTTGTTAGCATTTCTTCAGTTGTTTTATTCTCTAAAACTGTTCTCCAATCTATTTGGGCCATGTGTGTGATCTGATTTCTTCCTAATTTATGGTCTTGGAGTTTAAGTTAAAAGCCCCCAAATTTGCTTCTTTCTTCCGTATGTGCATTGTCTTTTAATGTTATCGCCAGAATTGTTGATATCTCGATTATGTTGTAGTCTGAGATAATAGTTGGGGTTATTTTTATATCAGCAATCAAGTTCGTGTTATTCTTGAATACCAGATCTAGGAAGTTATTTTTTTCTGGTATTTTCTGTTATCTCCTGTGTCAGCATAAACTCGTTTGTGAGAGCCAGCAACATTTTTGCTTACTCCTGGTCCTCTCTTGTGCCCCCCTTATCTTGCTGTATAAATATATTTGTACCCACCTTTTTGTATTTTATAAATGGGAAATTAAAATCGTTGCTGAGTATTATATTAGGGGATGGAGAGTTTACGGACTTTATTAGGGGCCTGATATCATCAATGGCACCCGAAACTTTTTCAGTTGGAGAGTTTGGAGGGCTATAGATGACTATCAGTACCGTTTAGTTTCTCTATTTTCACTGCAAGGGTTTCCACGAAGCTGTTGGATTTACTTATTACCGTCTCTGTTATATGACTCTCATGTATATAAATAACACATCCACCTTTACGTCTCGCTGTTCTATCCGCTCTTTGTAAGTTGAATCCATCGATATGCAATTCTTTCTTATCGATACAGTGTTCGTATGTGAGGCATGCGATGTCCGCTCTTGTTTCGTCCATAAAATCCTTTCAGGTACGAAACTTTGTTTAGTGGGTTGTTCGGTTTTATTCCTTGAATATTTGCCAGGACAATGTTTATGTTCTTTGTTTTGCATTGCCCCTTGTGCATTTTAAGTTCGTTGTCCTTTGGTTTCGCGTGTTTTGTAACCTTGTGGTCCTCCGAGAAGAATCCGTTCCCCCCCCCTACCTCTTGCTACGAAGCGGCCCGGCTCGAGGGTTCCCAGCTATGTCAGCTGCATTTGCTGTATAAAACTTAGCAACCGTATTGTGTCCGAGATGTTGAAAAATTTTGTTTGCTATTTGTGTTTAAAGAGTTTTGTTTGCTATCTATGTACATATTTTTTTTCACATTCCTCCTATTGTCATTTGGAACTTGTCCTTTGAACTTGTCGGGAGATGATGGTAGCATTTTCTCCCGTACTGGTAGGTTCCATATGACGCGTAGGTCTTGTAAATGTCCGGATGTAGAATTTGCAGTTTCCACAGAATTTGCAGTGACCATTATTGTAGAAATAGTTGCACGAGGGAGGGTGTTCGTATATACATTGTCCTCCCTTATATCTGCAAATTCCTTTCACATAATATTTACATATAGTTTCTTCCCCATATTTACTTGGGGGGCCTTTGTCTTTGGTGGTTTCAGTTTGATTTCTTCATTGTCTACTTGTTTTTTCCGATTGCTGCTAATGTCCTTTGTTTGAAATCTTGGGATTTCGTTTTGTACTCTGTTTCTTCTGTTGGTGTTTCTTTTATTTCCGCCTCCCGTTTACTCGCTTTTTCTGGGTTTTTTTCCTGTTCATTTTTCGCAGTTTCCTCTTGTACCATCCTCGTTCCTTCTATTTTTTTTCTCTGTTTACTACTTATAAATTCCTTTTTTGCCTTTTCTTCAGTCTCGTTCTGCTTTAAAGACTGTAAACGAGTTTATTTCGATTATGTAGCTTTTGCAGAAGAACTTGATTCCGTTCAATTGTTTAGCGCCTATTATAAGAGAAATTTCTTCTTCGCTCCATCTCAGGCATTGAAATTCGACAAAGGAATGGCAAAGGTTGCAACGGAATGTCTTTGATTCATCTGTTTCTTTTTTACAGTATCCACAGGGTTGTATGAATTTATTTGCCGTTGCCATGTTTTTAATGGTATGTAAATGATTGTGCACGAAATATTGACTCAAAAGGGTAATTAATTAAGTGAGGTACTTGATTTTACTTTAGAAATGAGGAAGGGAAAGTTTTTCCGTTATTCCGGGGGGTGGGGGATGGGGAATTTGGCAGGCTGTAGATTCTCACTGAATGGTGTCTGGGAGTGTACCGCGGGGGTCGCGTCTTTTTTCTGAACAGTACGTCCTATCCTCGGATAGGACGACAAGTTAACGGATAGGACGCAAAAAGTATATTTGCTGTGGTTATATGGCTAAATTATTAGCAGAAATAGATTCAGCATACACGATTTAACTTAACCCTTTAAGCCCTGAATTTTTTGTAGGGTTAAGTTATGAATGCGTGTATTTGAAACGTTAGCAATTGGCATCTTCAGGCCTTAAAGGGTTAAATTCATATTTTATCGACCCCTTAATATTTTTAGTTAATAAAAATCTATAAGTCGTAGTTAAAGGTAGAATAACTAAATAAAAATATATACAATAATAGTAAAATATTATAATAAAGTTTAATAAACCAACTTTACCTTTTTTATTGATCGTCTGACATCTTTAATGGGAGGGATGTGGTTGATGATCTTTGAGAAGAGCACTAATATTTGGTTGTAAATTAGTGAGTGTTAGTCTTAACTCACCACGCTCTTCTATGTTCAGTTTGTTCCTCTGCTTTGTTAGGACTGAATTTACATGGCTAAAACCAGCCTCAACCATATAGGAACTTGGGAATGCAAGTAAAAAGGGGTTTACCGCTGCACAAAGTTTGGGATACTTATTGACAATATTTACATTACTCCAGAAGTTACTGAGGGTCGTATTTTTGAACAGTGATTTAGCTTCGAGATCCACGGAAAAATACGTCACGCTCACAATGCTTTCTGATTGGCGCAATCACAACTGTCAGCGGGGTGGACACAGGGTTGCCAATTTGTAGATTATACGACTTTTGCTTTCGGCACAAAACATTATGCCGATTTGACCAACAATATTTAATAAGGCGTGCAATGATGTGATGCTGATATGCTTCTGTATCAACAATTTCTAATCGACCCCCAATCGACCCCCGAGGAATTTTCGATCCCCGAAAATGTCTTATCGACCCCTGGGGGTCGATATCGACCACTTTGGGGACCCCTGATGTAAAGGCTATCAATTTGTGATGCGTGACCTAAATTATACAAATGATAATTTAATAACGGTTACTATATCTCCATAATAACGGTTACTCTGGCCCGCATACATACAAACAGGACAAATTTTAATTTATCTGCAATAGATATCCTTTACTAAAATATGAATTTAAGTTAAATCGTGTCTGCTGAATCTATTTCTGCCAATAATTTAGCCATATAACCACAGCAAATATACTTTTTGCGTCCTATCCGTTGACTTGTCATCCTATCCGCGGATAGGACGTCCTGTTCAGAAAAGAGACGTGCCGTACCGCGGGGAATAACTGAGGGACATTGCCTTTCGTTGGGCAGCTAAGTTTCCTTGGGTAGAAAAACTCTGGAAAAACGCTGTATAGATTAAGTTGCTTTGATTTTATTTGCTTTATTTCAACATACGCCGCTATTTCAACACTTAAAGAGAAATACGACTGTGTACCTTTGGTTCGCTTCCGCCCGAATTGTTCATTCTGACGAAGGTCAAGCTTTTCACTCCACCTTAGACCTACAGTTTAACATGGAATCCGAACCACGCCCCATCAGCAGCCAAGCATCTTAACCACTAGGCCACTTAGGGTACCCATTTATCTACCAACCACTTTCTTTATTGTGTGGAAGGATGAACAGCTGGGTTTTGCTGCGCGCCGGCTGCCGTCGGGTCTCGAACCCGGGGCCGATGGATTCGTAGTCAGCGACGCTAACCACTACACCACCGAGGCGCATTACACCGAATATTCACTAAAAAATTGGCACTGCTTAAAAAGGATTAACTGCACGATTTTTATTGTAATATCACTTTTATTCGGACTTCAAACGAAATACGTGTAACCGTCACACTGGGCAGAAAAAAATACGGTGTGTGTGTATATATATATTATATATATATATATATATATAACACATTGATTAACCTTGGTTTTACTTCCGCCCGAATTGTTCATTCTGAAGGAAGTTACGCTTGTCACTCTACCTTAGACCTAGCTTTCACCGGGTCTCGATCCCGAGGCCGATGGATTCGTAGTCATCGACGCTAACCACTACACCACCTAGGCGCATCCACTACACCACCGCATACACTGAGGCGCATATGAGCATATATACTGTGTATATATATATATATATATATATATATATATATATATATATATATATATATATATATATATATATATGACTTTATGAGGGTTTGAAAAACGGGTTAGGACCGACCTGGTCCACCCCTTTGCAGCATCCCACTTCATTTGCTTTTCGATCTCCTCCTGCCCTCGTAGCCAGCCACGCATGGCTGGTCAGTGACTTTGAACAGGAACCTGTCCAACTGGTTCTTGAAATTATTCAGGTTGGTGTGCTGGAGGTGCCTCACTTCTTTTGGCAGCACATTAAAAAACTTTGGAGCTCCTTATTCTGAGGGTATTTTCCATCCTCGTTTTCATGGCCCCCTCTCCCACTGCAGAGGGACAGTACAAAATTTGCCTCTTCTCTCATTCCAGTTTTTTTTCTATTTCATTTCTAAGATTATGGACAAAACCCTCGAGTATTTTCCATATGTATATTATTGTGTACTGCTCGCGTCTTCTTTCCAGAGAGTAGAGTTTCAGGGATAGTAATCGATACCCGTAGTCTTCACCTTTCGTTTCTTCTTTCTTAGATTGTAAAAGTCCTTTGTATGGCTTCTATGTTCGCAATATCTCGTTTTTTGGAAGGGCTTGTGAGTACTGAACAATACTCAATTATTGGTATGACCAGACTCTTCCATAATTTTAGCATGATGTTTGCTTTTCTGTTGCGGAAGCTCTTGTAGATGATTCCCATCATTTTTCTAACTGTTGTAATTTTAATGTTATAGTGCTCTCTGAATTCTGCATCCGACGACATTATTACTCCAAGATCCTTCACCTGTGAGTTTGGTGTTATCTGTTTGGTTTGCAGGGTTTTGTACCCTTTATTCTGTAGCACCTTGTTGTTACCATATCTTAGAAGTTGGAATTTTTCCTCGTTAAACTTCATCTTGTTTTCTTCTGTCTACTTAGATAATACTTCAATGTCATTTTGTAATTTTTTTCTCCTCTTCGTTCGATATTTCCTTCCATATCTTTGTGTCATCTCTGAAACATGATAGAATACTGTCATTAATATCTGCATGAATGTCTGCAATCATTATTATCAACAGCAAGGAAGCTAATACTGTACCTTGTGGGACAGAGCTCATGACTTCTGAGACTTCAGATTTAACTCTATTTACTACTACTCTATGAAAATAAAAACCCACTCTAATAGACAGAGTTTATTTCCACGACAGTTTCGACGCCCACTGGCATCCTCCTCGGGTGGATACAGAAACACGAATGAACCAAAACAAGAGGGAAAAACAGTCCAGGGACCGACCGTTAAGAAATTCGCACCTAGGTTAGATCCCATTCTCCCGACACCGGAAGGGCATTTTCATTAAGTACATTCGCGCAAATTTAAAACTATCTTCCTGTTCTAAACATACAGAATCTGTATGTTTAGAACAGGAAGATAGTTTTAAATTTGCGCGAATGTACTTAATGAAAATGCCCTTCCGGTGTCGGGAGAATGGGATCTAACCTAGGTGCGAATTTCTTAACGGTCGGTCCCTGGACTGTTTTTCCCTCTTGTTTTGGTTCATTCGTGTTTCTGTATCCACCCGAGGAGGATGCCAGTGGGCGTCGAAACTGTCGTGGAAATAAACTCTGTCTATTAGAGTGGGTTTTTATTTTCATATTTTGACCTTCACGTAGAAAAAAGTGAAGTTTTTTTGCATTTACTACTACTCTTTTTGTTCTTCGAGTCAGAAAATTAAATATCCATCTTTCCAGCTTTCCAGTAATTACTGAATTCTTAAATTTGTCTGCTATAATTCCATGATCACATTTATCGAAGGCTTTAGCAAAGTCAGTATATATTATATCTATGTTTTGTTCTCGACACAATATATCCAGTATTTTCTCCTGGTGGACTAACAGCTGTGAAAGGCATGTATAAATTCTTTTCTTGGAGGTAGTAAGTAGATTTACCTCTAATTATACACTCAAATAACTTGGGAGGTGGTAGGTGAGAGCTACTGGCCGATAATTCTTCGTCATTGCTCTGTTACCACCTTTAAATATGGGGACAATGTTCGAGTTCTTTAATGGAAGTGGAATTTGTCCTGTGTCGAGTGAATTTCTCCACAGTAAGTATAGAGGCTTGGCAATACTCTATTTACATTTTCTCGCATTTGTGATAGATTAATTACGTCTCCCTCCGAGAACTCTAAATCCATTAATAGGTTCGTGCCCGAATTTGTTCTTGGCTGATTTGTATCGCTATCAAAAAAATCATCTGGATTTTTTACTTTCTTCTTGGACTTAGGGATGCTAAACACAGCGTTAAATTGTTTCTTAAACAGTTCGCTCATTTTTTCTGGGCCATTTATGTATTCTGTTGCTCCATCTGTCAACGGGCCAATACTCTCTTTACATTGTATTTTTCTTTTCTCAAACGTGTAGAAGTATTTTGGGTTATTTTTTATATTTCCTGCAGCCTTGTTTCCCTCCTCATTTGTCTTATGAATGAATGTTTTAGGTCCATTTCTTCTTCATGTAGTTTTTTCTAGTTTGAGTCTCCTTGCTTCAGTTCTGCATCTGTGCGGATTTTTTACAGTTTGTTTCCGTTGTCTAAATAGTTTCGCGATTTTTCTGTCGAGCTTGCTACGTTTTATTTTTGTCTTTCTGGATCATGTTTCAGCAATACAGGTTTAGTTTCATTTTTTATTATACATAGTATTTCTTCTGGAGTCTTCTCGTGAAGTAGCAACTCCCAATTTACATTCTTTAAATCTTTATTTACACTCTCCCAATCTACTTTCTTTGAATTTATATTTAAACCTTCAAATATTCCTTTTGACTCTCTGGGATGCGTTTTTGGACTTTTGGTTACTAACTTTAATTACATATCGATTAGGTTATAGTCGGAGAAATTTGGTGCATTACTTTTTTATTTATTATTATCTCATTATTATTTGTCAGAATGAAATCCAAACGTTCTCTTTTCTCGTGGCTTCACTCACAAATTTCCTGTGTATATATATATATATATATATATATATTATATAATATTATATATATATACACATACACACAAACACACACACATATACACCGTGAGTTGAAAAAATAAATAGATACCATGATGATTGACCTCAAGAACAAATGGGAAAGCTCATCAATAGTATACCAGAACGTGTGTCAGCTTTACATAATGCAAAGGGGAACGCAATACAATTCTAAATATATTGATTCAATAAATGTGTTATTAGTTATTGACTTTTATAATCAAATCAGGAACTATGGAAAGAAACCGAAAGTGTCTGTCTACGTTTGTCAATTCTCTCTCTCTCTCTCTCTCTCTCTCTCTCTCTCTCTCTCTCTCTCGAAATATATAGCCTATCTATATATATGGTGAGTCAGAAGTCCTGCTTCATAGGATATCATATATTTAAATAAATTTATGAATTTCATATTGATATTTGATTTTGATTTTGAATTTTTATATGCACGAAGTAGGGACCAAAGGCGAGCGCCCGCTGAAATCCCCCCCCCCATCAATCCAAAGGAGAAGAGAGCCAAAATCAAGGAAAAAACGATGCCATTTTGTCTTTTTTATTTTCAAAAGATTGTGTGGTGTGTAAGATGCATGTACGTGTAGTGAAGAATAGAGAGAAAAGTGTGTGTTTGAGAGCATGCTGGACTGCTCACAGGGTAGAAGAGACAAGGAAAAAGATCAGCTAAGGAGGACAGTGACAGAAGAAACGGGAGTTCCATCACTCCCTGATTCCTGCCTAACGTTCCCCCAGAAGTACTTCCCTGGTTCATTAGTGTCTGTAGTCTCCTCCTAATGTTATTTATGTTGAATTTATTTCTCGCCCCTTCCTATGAATGAAAGAGCCAGCACATTCTTATGAGAAAATTAAATCCACTATAGTCCGAATAAGTAATAGTAAATGACAAACACATAGTTTTTTTTCTTTTTCATGATGTTAGCCTGACGTGGGTAACGGGTCACTCGCAAGGAGGCCCCAAAAATATAGCTTCCCTCACCAGCTATCTGCAAAGCAGATAGGATCCAGCTTTGGGGCAGGATCTAGGGTTTAAAGTAGCCTAGCCCCACTATATTTAGAACCTCAATATAAGCAAAAGACTCGTTGCATTCACGTTGGATTGAATACATCAAAGAAAAAGAGTTAACTATTGTATTTTTAGCCAAAAACCAAAACTTAAACTTCAACTGGCAGAATTGAGCGTCCACTTTTTAAGGCACAGAACATGTCCGTTTTATGATGGGATAGAACAGAAGGGACCATTTTGAGTTCTATCCCATCATGAAACGGACATGTTATGTGCCTTAAAAAGTGGACGCTCAATTCTGCCAGTTGAGGTTTAAGTTTTGTTTTTTGGCTAAGAATACAATAGTTAACTCTTTTTCTTTGATGTATTCAATCCGACGTGAATGCAACGAGTCTTTTGCTTATATTGAGGTTCTAAATATAGTGGGACTATGCTCCTTTAAACCCTAGATCCTGCCTCAAAGCTGGATCCTATCTGCTTTGCAGATAGCTGGTGAGGGAAGTTATATTTTTGGGGCCTCTTTGCGAGTGACCCGTTGCCCAAGTCAGGCTAACATCATGAAAAAAAAAAAACTATAGTGTTTGTCATTTACCATTACTTATTCGGACTATAGTGGATTTAATTTTCCTAGAAGAGTTCCTTGTTCCATGCACGGTCTGTGTGTATCATAAAAAACCACAGGGGACCATTATGAGTTCTATCCCATATATACTGTATATATATATATATATATATATATATATATATATATATATATATATATATATGCGCTTTGGTGGTGTAGTGGTTAGCATTGCTGGTTACGAATCCACCGGTACCGGTTTCGATTCCCGGCGAAAGCAGGCAGCGCGCAGCTTACCCAGCTGTTCATTCTTCTAGAAAAAAATAGGTTGGTAGATAAATGGGTACCTTGGGTGGTCTAGTGGTTAAGACGCTGGGCTGCTGATTGGGAGGTCGTGGGACCTTCGTCAGGATGAACAATTCGGGAGGAAGTAAAACCAAGGTTAACCAAGGTTATATCAGATGTAAAGTAAAATTGACTATAGATCCCTGTAGTTTAGGTCTTCTTTTCTGACCTTGGAAAAATTCCTTTATCAGGAATTACGTCTTAGTTTTTATTCAAAATAAAGTTTATTCTGAGTAGTCAAGTTCCTATATGATCGTGCAAGACAGCTAGGAATGTAACATAACTATATGGCTACACGCACCTACAGTTTTGTTAAAAAACCGTTCGTCGGGAAACATGAAATTTCGAAAAAACATAAAACATTATCAAGTTAGTAATATTCTGTTTTTTTTCGCTATTTTATTTATTTTATTTTATTTTATTTTTATATTTTATTTTATTTGAAAAACGAAACCCATTCATTATTGAGTAATGATATTTTAGCCTTTTTTAGGAAATTTATGTTTGTAGGCGAACTTTTTATGGTAATGTACATTTTTACATGCAAAAAATAGAACGGTAACATAGTGGTTCTTAACCTTTTTAGGCTGCGACCCAAATTCTGGTCGCGGGGCTAGCTCGGCGACCCATGCCTTCAAACAGTTCACTTGTAATAGATAATAAAATAAATAATTAATGGTAAAATGATTAGGGATAACAATGTTCACTAAACTGTGCTCGATATTCTATAATCATATCCTTTCCAAAATCTTGAAACTGTTAATCTCAACAATCTTTGACTCAAATTTGAATGGAAAAAAAAAGAAAATAAATTTTGGCTGCTGAATCTGTGTCACACTTTCCAACGTCAGAGAAAGTTTTCCCTGTTACAGTAACTAATAACACTCCAAACTGTCATCAAATCCGCCAGTTAAAGCGTTATGGCCAATCGCCCTTGTCAAATTAATTTCTTGTATCTTTATACTTCGTAAAAGTTACGAAATTCTACTCCATTTCTATATATTGTTTGTAAAATTTTTGCCAATTATCTCCGTGTTCAATAAAAATCAGAAGGGCTTTATTTCCAATTGTTTTTACTAACTTTTGGATAATCTGCATCCTGTATTTAATAATAACCAGCTCAAGTATCTTTAATTTAAAAACCCTAACCTATGATTTGATGTATTTGCACTAAAACCCGTTAATTTTAATGTGTTTAATGTGTTTAATGGCTGGTCTTTCTACATGCTTTAAGACACTCCATTTTATTTCTCGAAAGGTAGTTACCTACCATCGTCCGTAGGTCAGTGAACGCCGTTTCCCGAAAAGCAAATAGAAGACATTGAGGTCGGGGGTTTGAATCCCGATGAGGCTGGTAATAATAACAGGCGTCAGAGCAATCCGCATTAGTTGACGTGAGCGCTGTGCCATTTTCTGGCCCTCCTAACTAAATTAGATAATGAGAACAAATCGAATAACAAAACTTTGTGTATTTCTAATTCTCTCGTTTCATTTTGTACATTTTAGCAGATGTAAGTATAGAAATTACACTCTAAAGAGGTACAGGTATACCATGGTACATGTATACCATGTAATGAGAGTAATTGATGAGCAGAGGAAAGCAGAAGTGGTTCGTGTGTTTAAGGATGGAAGGTTTGATGTTCTGTTTTTTTTTATGCAGGAAGGACTGATTGTTGTTATTTTAAAGTTCTCATATCTTCTAAAAAGTGTCCCTCAGTGATAATGTTGTCACGTCTTTTATTTGGGATTTGAGATATTTTCCTTCTTCTTTGTGTGCCCTTAATGCGAAAGTGAGGATACTTCATATTTAGACATTTTCTCTCTCTGAGTGAATGTCTACACATAGAAGGGTGAAAGAAGTAGCAGTTTGATTCATATCGGAAAGTTCCATTTGTCATGTTTATGGGATGGATATATATGAATCTGAGGCCATATTTGCACGTGTGGTCCATATTTTCTGTTCCTTTATGATTAATGACTTACCTTTATGGGATTTGTGAGACTAAATTTCTTTCTTTTGTTTCTGCATTACTTCATCCATACTCATTGGTTGTGCAATTTTCGGTCTGCTTTCATTTCCATGTATGATACTGCAATCTCTCTCCGTCTACAGTAAGTGTCCTTCTGCGTGTCTCTCGAGCGTGTTTCCTTTGAGGTTCTTTATTCCATTTTCATTATCATCGGCGTACTCTATACTCTATAATTTTTGGGAGTTCTGTTGGAGAATCTGTTGTATTTGTCTCTTCATCCAAATTTTTATGTCTTCTCTTTTTCCAATATTCTTCATTCTCCAATATTTACTACGTTCCTGTACTTTTCCATGAACTTTACGCAAACGTAACCATAAAACCATTGCTTATATATATATATATATATATTATATATATATATATATATATATATATAATATATATATATATATATATATATACATTTAGGGGTTCTAATGACTGAAGATGCGAAATTTGAAACACAAAATAAGATAGCAGTAAACAGATCAAAGAGAATAACGGGGCAGATACTGAGAACCTTTAAACGAAGGGATAGGAAAATAATGATTCCTCTACTGAAAACACTGATCATACCCAAATTGGAATACTGCTCGGTCCTAACATCCCCATATAAAAAAGAAGACATTAGACAGCTAGAAGGGATTCAGAGAAGCTTCACAGCCAAGATCAAGGGGTGCAAAGAACTAAATTACTGGGAAAGGTTTGCGAACTAAACCTATATTCACTGGAAAGGAGAAGAGAGAGATACACCATCATTTACACTTGGAAAATAATGAAGAAACTAGTTCCTAATCTTACTCTGAACCCTGTAACTCCCCAAACAACGGTGGAAAATAGGAAAAGGAAGACTGTGGCGTGTTCCCAAATTAAAGGCGAGACGGGGAACATCCTTAACCCTGAAAGAAAATAGTTTTGTTGTGAGAGGACCAAAACTGTTTAATCAGCTGCCCAAAGACCTAAGGGACACGAATGGTGTTGCAGTGGACATCTTCAAAAGAAGATTAGATGCCTGGCTCAGAACAATCCCCGATCAGCCGGGCGTACTTGGCTATGTGAGGTGGAGAGTACAAGAAACCAACTCACTACTTCACCAGGCCAACTCGAGAGGAGGGGAGACAAGCTTGACCTTCGTGAAATGAGGAATCATCGCACGGAATCTTTGAAAGATTGAAAGATATACATATATATATATATATATATATATATATTCCGTAAAGAAATGGAACAAGCAAATAAAAGAGTTAGAGAGTTACAGACTAAGTAAAGACCCGAAGAAATTAGAGGAAAATAGATAAAAGCAAGTCAAAGTAAAGAATACTGTAAACTTATACCACTATTACACTTACAGACGCATAAAGTTCTTATTCGTAGAATTAGCAAAGTATAGAACAGACGAGTTTTTCCCTCCTCCGCCAGCCACTGCTGACAGGAAATAGCTGTGAAAGAAGATTTATAAGAAAGTAAGGAAAAGTATAATGACAATAACAACTTCAGTGGATCATTCACACCATGCGTACGCTTATCGCGTGTCACTAATTACACATTTGAGGTCAGTGGAAAGTAAAGCATAGAATGAAACACTAAAATACTGATTCTGATCTACACCATGCATTTATTTAAGGAAATTTTATTTATGTATTATGTACGATATATATATATATATATATATATATATATATATATATATATATATATACAGGGTGGGCCGTAACTTTCCATACATAGGAAAAATAAACATTTTTTTATGGACAACCATTTTTATTTATATAATATGCTCTACATGGTTGCCATTGTTTTGAAAACACATTTCAATACGTGTTCCCCACTGTTGATGAACACGCATTAGCACAGTTGACGTTATGCTTGTAATGGCGTTGGTGATACGTTCCTTTAGATGATTTATATCTCGTATCTTTTCCTGATACACCATGGCCTTCAAGTGCCCCCAAAGATAGAAATCAAGGGGGGTGAGATCTGGGGATCTGGGAGGCCACTCCACAGGACCACGCCGACCAATCCAAGCATCCGGAAACTGCTGATCCAAATACCGACGCACGTGAAGACCATAATGAGGTGGAGCTCCATCTTGCTGGAAGTAAACTGGGAAGTTACCTTCCTCGTTTAGCAGGGATGGGCAAATCTCTTCTTGCAACATGTTAAGATACCTTTCGGCATTAAGATTTCCACTGACAAAAATTGGTCCAATAATTCTGTCACCCCATATCCCGGCCCACACCATCACTTTACCGGCACCTTGCATCTTCGTCGGACTCAGCCAGTTAGGGTTAGCATTACTCCAATAACGTATGTTTTGCCGATTAACCTCTCCATTGACGTAAAAATTTGCTTCATCAGTAAACAAGATCTTAGTTGAAAAGTTTGCATCCTCGTTCACTTTGGTTAATGCCCATTCACAGAATTCCATCCGTCTATCCGGGTCGTCTTCACTCAAATGCTGTGCCATATGCAATTTGTATGGATGCCATTTTTTGCTTTCAAAATGCGCCTGATACTCGATCTGCTGACACCACTTTCTGCAGACAACCGTCGTGTACTTTTTCTGGGACTCCGTGTAAGCGCTGTAAGTATCGTAGCTGTTGTGTCTTCATCGGTGGCTGTACGTCTTGGACCACTTCGCGGTTGATCTGCAACATTTCCAGTTTTCTGAAACTTGTTAATAAGTTTTGCCACAGTGTCGTGTGTGATGTTCGTTCCATGTTGTCTGTTAAAGTTCATTGCAACCATGCGACTGCTTCCCGACCCAGCGATCAGTATGATTTCAATTCGTTGCTCTTTCGTCAAACGCATATTCTTAGGGTATCTGAAACATAAAAACAAACGTTTAATTTTTCCTATGTATGGAAACTTACGGCCCACCCTGTATATATATATAATAGAGAGAGAGAGAGAGAGAGAGGAGAGAGAGTAATGAAGGGGAGTTTATAACGCAAGAATCATTATATACTGATGATAATGATCGTAATAATTATATAATTAGCCTTCCATTAAATTTGTTATAATAATGTTATAATGTTTCAGACCAACAAAGACCCTAGGATCCACTCATGGCTGGTCTACCTAACTGTCTTCGTAATCGTGTATTGTGTATGTCCTCCGTGGTGGCGGAGGGGACCTACAATTTTACGTGGGTTCCGAACCACAAGAACATAAGAAATTTATGTAAAAACTGCTGGTAAATTGGCAACGACCAATTTTTACGAAACTAAATAAATATCAATTTAAAACTAATTAATTATCGATTTAAAACTAAAGATAGAATCTCTGGATCCAGAGGATCAAGTCATAATAGACTACTATCCACAAATATGTTACACTCTATATCTATTTATCACCGACATGCAAATATATCAGATCCAAAGAATCCAGTCAATTTCATTACGGTATCCATCAAGTCACGGTCCATATCGATTGCGGACCAAGTCAAAATTTACAACCATATACATTACAATATATACACTTACGAGGAAAAGTGTAGGTGTGGCTGTAAAGACTGTACAGTAATGTAGAAATGTGTGTGCACCCATTTTGGGTCTCCCATTTCAAGGTGTTTGTGGGGCAAGTGAAGATCATGAGTTTTTCAATACCTCACAGTACTATGGGGCGCACCGCTCGGCAGAGCAATCTCTTTAAATGGGGTGTGTAAGGACAGAGAGTATCCCCTAACCCAAGACGCTGCCTCCCTATATCCCACAACACTTGTGTTGAGCTGTGGGATCTATCCCCAGAAAGCCTTAATTTTAGTACCTTAAACTATACCCTTTCTATCAATATATGCGTCTAATCGATTTTTAAACATGTTTATAGACGTGCTACTAATTACTTCTACCGGCAAACTATTCCAGCTATTTACTATTCTATGCGTAAAAAAGTTTTTAGCAACTGCTGTCGCGAACCTTCTACTTGTCAACTTACACCCGTTATTTCTAGTCCTATTATATTGAGATATTTCGAAAAAGCTATCTCTATCTACGTTATCGAACCCATTCATAATTTTGAAAACCTGGATTAGATCACCCCTTAACCTCCTAGTCTCGAGTGTTGTCAATTTTAACTCCTTAAGCCTATCCTCGTACGACTTTGACCTAAGCGACGGAATCATCTTAGTTGCTCGTCTTTGAACTCTTTCGATTTTGTCTATATCTTTGCGCATATGCGGATTCCAAAATTGGACCGCGTACTCCAAATGGGTCTAACTGATGATTTATAAAGTGGAACTATAATATCGCGCGATTTGTACTCAAAATTTCGAGCTATAAAAACCTAACACTTTGTTCGCCTTATTGACCGCTGCTGTACTTTGTTTCGCTACTTTTAAATCACCAGTGACTATAACTCCTAAATCTTTTTCCTGCTCTACGCTTGTTAAATCTTTCCCTGACATACTATACGCAAAATTACCGTTACGCGAACCAATATGCAAAATTTTGCACTTATCAACGTTAAATCTCATTTGCCATGTGACTGACCAATCAACGATTTTATTCAGATCTTCCTGAATTTTACCTCTATCTTCGTCATTAATCGCCCTACCACCCAGCTTCGTCTCATCCGCAAACTTTGAAACTGTACTGACTAGGCCGACATCTAAATCGTTAATATATATAAGAAAATGCAAGGGGCCCAATACAGAACCCTGAGGAACGCCACTCGCTACATTAGCCCAACACGACTCCGCTCCATCAACGACCACCCTCTGTTTCCTGCCTCGCAACCACTCTTCTAGCCAATTTATTACTACACCCCTGATTCCATGAGCCTTCATTTTTTCAATGAGTCTTTTGTGCGGCACGGTGTCAAACGCTTTTTGAAAATCTAAATACACTACATCAACCGCCGGATGTCTATCGTAAACGTCAACCACGCTTTGGAAAAATTCTAAAAGATTGGTTAAGCAAGATTTGTTTCGCCTAAAACCGTGCAGCGTATTTCTAACTAGTTTATGCAATTCTAAGTGTTCGACTATACGATCCCTAATTATTGATTCCAGTAGCTTACCTACAACAGACGTTAAACTGATTGGCCTATAATTTCCCGGCGCACCTTTATCGCCTTTCTTGAAGATAGGCGTTATATTTGCTAACTTGAAATTATCTGGTACGCACCCCTCAGAAATAGACGCATTAAAAATCTTTGTTAGCGGCACAACAATGCTATCTTTTAATTCTTTTAGTTGTATGGGATATATGGAATCCGGCTCCGGTGATTTACGCGTTTTCATTTTATCAATATAACGCGTTACCTCCCCTTCACTAACCACGATATTATCCAAACTATTACCATTATCAAAAGGTATTATGTCTATGACCGTAGGGATATTTGTTAGATCTTCTATAGTAAAAACTGACGTAAAAAATTCGTTTAGCAAGGTAGCCATTTCCGTGTTTTCAGAAACTAGATCTCCGTTTACATTTTTCAAAGGCCCAAGACACTTTTTACTGGATTTCTATTATTGACGTATTGAAAGAATCGCTTGGGGTTTTCTTTACCGTCACGAGCTATGGAGATTTCAAATTCGCGCTTGGACTTTTTTATTACACTTTTCGCTTCACGCCTTAGAGATATGTAGTTGTTTCGTAACAACAGATTATCTTTATCGCACTTATATAGCCTATAAGCCCTATCTCTACTCTTTATAATGTCTCCTACTCTAGAAGTAAACCACAAGGGCTTGTTTACTTTCGCACACTTAATTTTGTACGGTACACATTCCTCATTTATAGTCCTAAATACTGTTTCGAATGATTCCCACATTAGTTTTGCGTTGGAGTTCCCCATTACGTTTTCCCAATTGACGTGTGACAATTTATTTCGAAATTTACTAAAGTCTGCGTGCTGGAAGTTAGGAATTTTAGTCGAGTTAATTGTTTTCGAGTGACTTACTGAGAGAACAAACTCTACCATATTGTGATCGCTATTGCTTAACGGTTCTATTACTTGAAGATCAGTAATTAGCCTATCATCCGTAGTTATTACTAAATCTAAAATACTGTCCAACCTCGTAGGTTCCCCAACCTTTTGAATATATATATATATATATATATATATATATATATGGGAATGAAATCAGAATGGTTCCCTGAGGTTTTTTATGATACACACAGCTGGTGAGGGAAGCTATATTTTTGGGACCTCTTTGCGAGTGACCCTTTGCCCACGTCGGGCTAGCATCATGAAAAAGAAAAAACTATAGTATTTGTCATTTACCATTACTTATTCGGACTATAGTGGATTTAATTTTCCTAGAAGAGTTCCTTGTTCCATGCACGGTCTGTGTGTATCATATATATATATATATATATATATATATATATATATATATATATATGTGTGTGTGTGTGTGTGTGTGTGCAAAGAAATCACACAGCAACGTGATCTTTTTAATAAGCAAAGAACCACAGGGAAAAGAAAAAGGAAACACGAAGTCCGAGCGCTTTCGTGATATTTTCCCATCTTCAGGGACAAGACCTCTCTCTTGTCCCTGAAGATGTGAATGTATCACGAAAGCGCTCGGGCTTCGTGTTTCCTTTTCCTTTTCCCTGTGGTTTTTTGCTTTTATATATATATATATATATATATATATATATATATATGAAAATTATGTCACGAAAGTAACACGTGGTTTTATTCATCATATATTATATATATATATATATATATATATATATATATACACTGATGATATATATATTATATATATTGCATAAAAATAATAATAAATATAACATAAAATGTATAAATTGATAGGCGAATATAATGGATTTCTGCACGTGATGGGCGGATTAAATAGAGTAATTGTTTCATACCTCTCCCAACGGTCTCTGTGTCCGAAAAGTTAACCCTATAGCGGGCAATGGCAGTTTATTGATTTTTTCTAGCTTACGCCAAACAATTTCATTCAGTCTCGGAAAAGACCTCTTCCCAGTAAAGGGTTAAATCTTTACTGTATGTTAGTAATCAAACGTTAGAGGTACCATTGGTAACGCAAATGAAAATAAAATGGTTGCCACATTAACCATCAGGGCATAAAGATACGAGCAAAAATGTGGGAGGGGCCATATCCATGGAGGTTTGGGGGTTACAAAAGAGGGTGAGGTTGAAGGGGCCACTACAGAAAGGAACTTGTAAATGCATGCAACATTTTGCATGCTAAGTGTTTTACATATTAATTACTTCTAAGTTTATAAAATTTAATTTTTACACTAATAATTATGCATCGACAATATATTAATATTATATAAAATATGTTATATATAAATATATTATACACATAATAGGAGATTGTAGACACCAATCGACCAGGGAAATACTTCTGGGAGGTACGTTAGGCAGGAGAGAGGGAGTGCTAGAACTCCCGTTTCCCCTGTCACTGTCCTCCTTAGCTGATCTTTTTCCGTGTCTCATCTATCACATAAGCAGTCCAGCATGCTCTCAAACAAACATTTCTCCCACTATTCGCCACTACATGCATCTTACACACTACACAATCTTTTCAAAATTAAAAAAATTAAGAATGATATTTCTATTTTGGCTCTTTTTCTGCTTCTGTGACGAGGCATTTTTGCAAGCGTTTGCCTTTGGCCTTTCCTTCCTGCATAAAAACAATAATATTAACTTCTTAAATTAACTAATTCATAGCGAATTTCACTGTAAATTCTTCCAGAATTGCAATTACTAAATAAATAATTAAAAAAAAAATCTACTACACTGATTACACTGACAACACATTATCTCTCTTTAATGTAATACATAAAAGTAACAAAATATTAATTAGCAAAGTTGAACCTCCTCATTCCAAGAAGGTAATAATTTACAATTAAAAAACTTTAAATCCCGAAAGCACTGAACGCTTAACTAAAAAAAGGAAGTTTCGTTTTAATCCTGATTTTAACGCTAATTCATTTTTAGAATTTCAGGTTTCAGGTTTGAAGATGTGAATGAATCCCAAATGTTAAACAAATATAGGATATCTGTTTATTTTTTTATGGGTTTTCCTATTCATGATATATATATATATATATATATATATATATATATATATATATACACACACACACACACACACACAGACACAGTATCGTTCGATTTTGGTGAGTTCGAACGACGGTTCAGGATCGACCTACGGTCGACCCCTCTGCAGCATCCCACCATATTTGCGGGATTTGGTGAAGGAGGGAATTGCTGTCTGATCTCCTCCTCCTCTCGTGCCCAGCCACCCATGGCTGGTCAGGGACTTTGCACAGGAATCTGTCCAGCTGGTTCTTGAAGTTATTCAGGTCGTTGTGCTGGAGATTCCTCACTTCTTTTGGTAGAACATTGAAAAGCTTTGGGATTCGTATTCTGAGCGTATTTTCCATCCTCGTTTTCATGGCCCCTTGTCCCACCGCAGCTGGGACCGTACAAAATCTGCCTCTTCTCTCATTCCAGTTTGTTTCTATTTCATTTCTAAGATTAGGGACAGAGCCCTCAAGTATTTTCCATATGTATATTATTATGTATTGCTCGCGCCTTCTTTCGAGAGAGTAGAGTTTCAGTGATTGTAGTCGAGACCAATAGTCTTCACCTTCCGTTTCCCCTATCTTAGATGTAAAAGTCCTTTGTATAGCTTCAATGTTCGCAATGTCTCGTTTTCTGTATGAGCTTGTAAGTACTGACCAATACTCAATTATTGGTAGGACTAGACTCTTCCATAATTTGAGCATGATGTTTGCTTTACTGCCGCGGAAGCTCCTCCAGATGATTCCCATTATTTTTCTAGCCGTTGTAATTTTGATGTTTAGTGCTCTCTGAATTCTGCATCCGACGACATCATTACTTGAAGATCCCTGAATTGTGGATTTGGTGTTATTTGTTTGGCTTGCAGAGCTTTGTACCCTTTTTTCTGTAGCTCCTTCTTATTACCATATCTTCAGTGGCGACTCGTGGTATAAATGTATGGGGGTGCGATTTCATAAAATTGTACGACAACACGGACTCACAATAGGCTAGTGCGAATCCAACTGCCGCTCACAAGAGTACTTGTATTAACATATGCGGCTATGCCAGACGTACAATTCTAGTTAATTACAAATAAGTAATAATTTCAATAAAATACATATAAATGGCTTATATCATTATTACTGAAGTAACTATTAGTAAAAATGAAGTTGTTATTATAAAAAAAATTCGCGATTGTACTTATATTTTCATTACAACAGTAAAATATAATTTATATTTACTTGAGCGAAAAATCTATCGCTCCATTCGGCTGCAATATTATTTTGTATTCAAACAGCGGTACGCTGTTTGAAGCTATGCTATTAAGTTTAGAATATTATTTACTGTATGAAGGCTTACTCAAAATGCCTCATGAATCATGATATGCCACATGAATTTTTAAAATATATTTCAAGAATATTTATTTTAATATCTTAAAATTAATATATTTTTTATCTGTTAAATTAATATTTATCGTTTCAAGCAAGGGGGAGCGACCGCTCCATCGCTCCTATACGCCAGTCGCCACTGCATATCTTAGAAGTTGGAATTTTTCTTCGTTATACTTCATATTCTTGTCTTCTGCCCAGTGGAATAATGTTTCAATGTCGTTTTGTAATCTTCCTATGTCACCTTCGTTCAATATTTCCTTGCATATCTTTGTGTCATCTGCGAAACATGATACACTACTGTCATTGATATCTGCATCAATATCTTCAATCATTATTATGAACAGCAAGGGAGCTAGTACTGTCCCTTGTGGGACAGAGCTCTCTACTTCCGAGACTTTCGATTTGACTTTGATATATATATATATATATATATATATATATATTTATGGTATAAATAAACCTTTTGCTAAGGGGGGTGGTACAGAGAATTAAACGCTCTTTATATCATCTTAAAACTTTATTTATTGTACATTCATTCTTATATCAGTAATTTGTTTGTCCACCAGCAGCTTTGCGCACAGCTTGTAAACGCGCGGGGTATGATCTCAGTAAATATGTGAAAAGATCTGCAGCAAATTCCATTCCTTGCAGAGCGTTGTCCGGGTGACCCTTCAATATCTGCTTCGAATCGCTGTTTTCGCCGCGTTCTTTAGTGATTAAAATTCTATTTTTTCTCTGATAACCGCTTCAGGTGTTCAGCTGGGTTGAGATCCGGTGAATTGCGTTTCAAAGTTGCGTTTGGTGAAAGAAATATGGACCACCTAATACTAATTTCAATGGCTTTTTAATTCACTTAGACAACAGGCTGTACAACTTCTAAATCGAATGCCATACTTGCGGGTGACTTCAACATCAATTTGCAATCTGAAGCAATCTCTCACAAATTTTTAAACTTGAGAATTTTTTCTGTTTCAGTCATATTATTACTAAACCCACTCAAGTCTGCAACTATGATAATTAATCGAACAACAGAATCTATAATTGATAACATATTTATAAATAGCAATGCCGTCCTAAATTCTGGAATTATAACCACAAAAATCAGTGAGCAATATCCTATTTGCACTATATAAGATAACATTGTTCAGATTGTAGATAAAATAACTATGGATCACCTGAAGACTAAATTCCCCAATGTCAATCGCCCTTGACAGGTTAAGTTTAGTCGTGATATTTTCGTGATATATACTGTATATTAGGGTGGCCCACTTTTCAATTTTTTTTTAAAAGTATAGGTTATCGTAGTTTTTCCCATTATTTGGCACTATACTAGCATATTGGTACCATTTTTACAAAAATTGATCAATATTTAGGGGTCTCGCATCGACCTTGAAATTACGAGTTTTTTTTTTAAATGCGTACTTTTTAACTTTTTACTGAATCAAGATAAATCATTAAGTAGGGATGTTTTCTGAATCCTCTTGATGAGAGAAGTCGTTTGGTGTGCCTTCCAATGTCATACGACTAACGGTTTAAAGGTTGTGCCTGTATACAGGTAATACCAATGTGCTAGTATAGTGCCAAATAATGGGAAAAACCACGATCACCTATACTTTTCAAAAAAATCAGCAAATAGCAGACAAATAAGGAAGAAAGAAACAATAACTTAAACAATCACTTTTGCATTGTATTGACCACTATCACACGTCACTGGCTGCAACGTTGTCCCTCTGTGCTATGTCATCGTGGCGAGGGATGACTTCTTGAAGTCGCCGAGCTCTTTCCGGTTCTTTTCCACCACTTGCAGAAGATCCTGCAGCTGTGCCTCGTCCTTTGTGACCGTGTTCGTATAGTCTTGTATCAGTTGGACTCCTCTTTCAGCGACGTCATTGGTGACCTGGAGATTAGAGATCACATCCTTCAGACGACAAAAGTCCTCGCTCTCGTCCCACTTATCAGTTGGCAGGGTGAGCCACGAAGACCCATACATCTTCAGACCTGCAAATAAGAACCAGGAGGAGTCGTCGATCAGGTCGGGGAGTAGCGTCATCTCGTCGACTGAGACGTTCTTGTATGTGAAGTCTTTGGGTACAGGGAGGTGGGACAGCTTCTCTGCCATCTGTTGCTTCACAGTGCCATCCACCTTGTTGCTGCATAGAGCGAAGATGACGGTCTGAGGCCTCAGATACCAGAAGTGCCGCCTCATCACTGCCAGTGACGCTTCTGCCACCTCGCGGTCCACTGCCCTATACCTCAGAAAACGCTGGTATACTACCAGGTCATTCAACGGCGCATCAGCTGCTACAGGGGCCGCCAACCAAGCTGGTACGTACAGAAGAGCGATGAACACCACGATCCTGTGCAGTTTGTCGACCAGCTCGGCGTCGAGCTCCAGCTGCCTACTGAACATCAGCAGTTTTGTGTAGTAGATGACCTGAAACAGAATAGGCACCATTGTAAGTAAGACAGGTTTATTGTTACCAATTACTTTGTTTGCGTTATAATGAAATGTTTATCTTTGAATAACATTTAAACTTATCTTTAGATTATTTTTGTTTGAAAATACTAACTTTAGCCATCCATCTTGCGTGGTGGTAGGCTCCTGGGCGCATGAGGTGAATGCCACGGCGTGGTTGTGTCCCGAGTACCAGGAGCGTGATCTCTGCCACTTCCCGGTAATCGTCTCTGACGAAACCAGAAGCTGTGCTCAGGAAGCTGACCGCCGCGTCCCGGAGTTCTATTAGCCACTTACTCTCCGCCAGATTCTCGACCTGCAGCTTGCAGTAGGTCGAGAGATCGAGCTCGTCCCATCTTCAAAAATAATAAACAAGAAAATTGTTGAGAAAACTCTGAAGTTCCGGTTTGGCTTGCTGTTTTATAAACTAGTGGAATATCATGTGTGTCCTAACTTTACGTTGCACAAAAAATGAACTAACCTTCTCTTCAACTGCTGAAACAAAGGATCAGTTGGTGCCGTAGTCCTTCCGAGCAGGGTGACGGCTACTGCCCCCACGATAAGCTCTAGGACGTGATGACGGCATCCCAGCTGGAGTAGCTGGAGTAAGTGCCACTCTTTCCACAATGCCCCTAGCTTCCGTTCGCAGTTGAGCTTTGTGATTGTTTTAATGCGGGCCATGTTCCAAAACTTTAAGACGTTGTTTACGGTTTCTTTGAATGCGTCTTTCCTGTTAGCAGTGTACTGGATAACACTGAAGAAGTATTGCAAAACCTGCCGTGTTGTTGGCAATTTGCTACCACTGATGGAAGACGACGGTTGGCCAACTAAAAAAATTTCCGAGGCCGATCTTAGAGAAGGTAGTGATGTTATTTTCGCCTTTCCTCTTGATGACTCTCTATTTGTAGCTTCAAGATTTCTTCCAGTTATGGTTGCCATCGATTTGTCCATGACAAAGGATGAGGAACTCAGACAGAATTTCAAAATGTTATGATCTGCAAAAAAAGAAATAGGTTAGGTACCTGGCACAGGCATAGTGCATTTTCTAATTACCTATATACATTATACATTCCGCCCGGGTATGGTGACTCATTTTTTTTAAAAGTATTTGGTGATCGTGGTTTTTCCCATTATTTGGCACTATACTAGCACATTGGTATTACCTGTATACAGGCACAACCTTTAAACCGTTAGTCGTATGACATTGGCAGGCACACCAAACGACTTCTCTCATTAAGAGGATTCAGAAAACATCCCTACTTAATGATTTATCTTGATTCAGTAAAAAATTAAAAAGTACACATTTTTTAAAAAAACTAGTAATTTCAAGGTCGATGCGAGACCCCTAAATATTGATCAATTTTTGTAAAAATGGTACCAATGTGCTAGTATAGTGCCAAATAATGGGAAAAACCACGATCACCTATACTATTAAAAAAAAATTGAAAAGTGGGCCACCCTACTGTATATACACATGTATATTGACAATTGGTTAGGTTAAGTCGTGATATTTTCGTGAGTTTTAATGAAAATATCACGACTTTTAACGAAAATATTGACGACCAAACGTCAAGGGCGATTGACATTTGGGGGCTTTAGTCTTTAGGTGATCCATAACTATTGATTACGGAATAATTTCAGAGGTTAACAAACGAAAATTTATTGGGGCTCTAGAAAATACTCGATTTGATTGTGACGAATCTATGAATGATCCAGATCATATGTCTCAGTTCTTCTATAACACCTTATTCCATATTCTCAATACTTCCTTTCCTTTAGGGAGGAGAACAGTTTCGCCCAAAAGTGTTGCAAATCCTTAGATCACTTCAGAAATTAATACTTCAATAAAGAACAGAGATAAATTACTCAAATTGCAATTACAAAGCAAAATTTCTAGAGTACAATATACTCAATATAAAAACAAATTAACTGAAATAATCAAAATTGCAAAATATAACTATTATAACAATCAATTTTCCAAACATAAAAGAGACATGAAAAACACTTGAACAACTAGAAAAACTCTTCTCGGAAACCAAATTAAGAAACGTAGAATGTGTAATGTTCTAAAACTAAAGGCCAGACAAGGGACACCCTCAACTCTAAAGGAAAATAAGTAGTTGTCATGGAGTCAAGACTATTCAACCAGTTTGCGAAGGAGATCAGGAACATTAATGGTGTCAACGTAGAATTCTTCAAAAGAACACTAGACGCCTGGTTCAGAACGGTACCAGATGAACCGGACGATGCAGAGCGCAGGAGAACAACTCGTTCCTCCACAAGGACAGGGCTAGAGGTGGGGCCACCAGCTTGACCATCGTGTGAAGAGAGACCAACACATGGAACTGCTACGAGGTTACGAGGTATATATATATATATATATATATATATATATATATATATATATATATGATTTAGGGTGGTCTACAGAAGGGGGGTGAAATTTTTTCTCCGAAATTTTTGTGTGCTCATAGCCCAAACGTACCCACTAGATGAGAAACTAGCGCACGTGAATATTTTTTTAAATTAATGAATATTTAGGGTATGCACACGGCTGCAATTTTTAATGCCCTGTAATGCTCGGCTCTGACGTGGCCTATATAGCAGGCATAACTCGAAACGTAAAAAAAAATTGCGCAATTCGTCTAGTTTCTAATTCCAAATTACGTTCCTAATTAACTAATTAATTCAGTTTACAGTTGGCCACTCTTATTTTTGAACATACTACGATTTGGCATTGTATTTCAAATACTAACTTTTTCCTCAGTTACTCTCCCGGCAAGAATCGGATAGGGTGTATTAAGTGTTCACGCATCACTGGGAATCATTTATCTTAGCTTGCTTTTCAATGATTCAGGTGAATATTTAATTAATTAATATTTAATTAATAATTAATTAATAGTAATATTTAATTAAGGTGAATATACATTCTATAGCGTTATAAATTGCTATGACGCTTAAAGTTGCTATATTACTTTTGCGTTATTATTTTTGGTTTATGTTGAATAATAATTTTTTTCTGGAAAGAGATGTACATTAGTGCAAGTTTAGTCCTAAAGAGTAAAGTTAAAACTGTGTATGCTTAAAATTGCTATATTTTCTATTGCGTTATAAATTGCTATGACGCTTAAAGTTGCTATATTGCTGTTGCATTATTGTTTTTGGTTTATGTTGAATAATAATTTTTGCTGAAAATTCATGTACATTAGTGCACGTTTAATGTTAAAGTGTGACTTTAAAAGTCTACATATTTGAAGTTGCTTATTTCTATATTATTTCCATAATAATAAAAAAATGTCAATTTTTAGTTTCTCTTTCTAGTAGGTTGTGATGATGGCAAATGCATTGTGTAAGAAAACAACTATCTACTTGATTGACGGCACCATCGAAGCGATTCTTAAGTCCCGTCTGCCTACTCTTAGGCAAGTTCTCCAACGTTATTTTCATCTCCTGAAAATGAGTGCGCCAACTCCTACGAAAAACGAGTGCATCAATATGGTGGTGAAGGAAACCATGGATATCTGGGGAATGGCCCGCATCCCTGCTCAAGAGGAGCGGAATATCAAACGAACCCTGAATGGAATCCTGTCCACTTGGGAGAAGTTGAAGAAGGGTTCCAACAGGAGAAGTAAGCCACAAATCTTGAAACAATCTTGAAAAGCTCTTCAACATTAAGCATCATGATATGGAAAGACTGATCCGGATAGAGGAAGACCGAGTCTTCTTGAAAAACCAAGAGAGGGAACGCAAGTTTCACATGTGACTTTCACATCTTTGAAGCCCCGAGCAACGATATCTCCTTCCTAAAGAAAATTCAAGAATACAGGAATAAAGTGGATGGAACAGTTGGAGCGGCAGCTACAAAGGCATTCCAACGACATCTGTGGTATTTGAGCGAGGAGTTGGTAGCTCTGGCTCTATTCAGTGACGCAGTTTCCAGTATGGAGAAGAGAGGAATCCTGGAGTCGATGAGGGTAAGGGAAGAAGAGAAAGATCCACGAAGAGAATTAAAGTGCTGGAAAAGGACATTCCGTCACTGATGCTGAAGGAGCGTCAGTGACCAGACCACGCTACTAGGCTAGGCTCCGGATTCATCTCTAAAGATCCATCCCTATGGAAGGATGATCCGCAGTTCCTCCAGGCCAAGGAAGTCCTCCAAGATATGCTGGTAGTGAATGATGTGGCTGAAAGATGGGTGAAGCAAAGTCAGGATTATAACTCTTCCATTACGAAGAACGAAGAACAGAAACAGTATCCGCTGCAGGTGGTTGCTACACATCGACGCCAGTTTCCAAGTGCAAGCAAGGCTAACTTGTAATCGTGAGGACCGGAGAGTTGTTTTCCTGTTTCAATCAACATTGTTTGTGTTTGGTTTGCCTCTAATTAATAAATTAATCACTTAAATAATAATTTACTTATAGATATGTAATATTTGAGTATCATTTTCCTAATACAAGTCATTCTATAGGGAAAGAGAGCAAACAAATGTGAGCTTTTCTTAGTCAGCTTGTGCATACTCTAAACAAAGTCATAATGACCTAAAACTTGGTATGCAGAGTTTTCTTGGGGAAAGGAACCAAATAAACACTGAACACAAAAAATAAACAACTTCGATTTTCTGGACCACCCTAATGCTCTGTATTTAAGAAATTAAAATTGGAATTTTGATACGTGCCATTTTAAGGAAAATTTGGATCATTTACATTAATATCTAGTGAAAAATCTCAATATACAGTAAATTGCAAATTGCATCAACGGAATGTCTGCAACTCAGACATCATCGTGAGATGTCTTCAAATAATTTATAAAAAAGTGGTATATAAGGTTAATTTAGAAATTGTAATTTGGGAATTTATATTAAAAAGAAAAGTCTGACCCCATGAGTTTTCGTATGCTTTCCAAAGTTAGATAGGAGAAAGAGAACAAAATCCATAGAATAATAATTTCAGAAATTAAATGTCGCTGGAGTAATGTATCTGAATTTAAATCAGTGACCTAATATCAGCTGTATAACAAAGGCACCGATAGCAACTTTTCCGTGAGAAAACATGGCTCATCTCAGCTTTGCAAATTGTAAAGAAATCTAGACTGTACCGGAATTAATTAACCAATAAAAACTTGTTGTTGACACTACAATTAAAAGTACAGGGTATTAACATATTGGTCAATAGATATTGACGGGACCTAACATGCAATCTAAGCAGGTTGAATCACCTTCTTCGAAGCTTTCTAACGATGGGACCCCTGTAATTTAAAGGTTTAGACGTGTGTATACAGTCAGTCATTTGTGTTATAAGTGAACTTTTAAGTTGTGTGAAAATAATAATTTGTAGTAATGAGTCAAATACAAATACCAGAGGAGAACGCGTTCTCATCTTGCATTGTTTAATTCTTCCAAAAACATGACTATCCCAACAATGTTTAAAAATATTTTATATATTTCTTTGCTTTATGTTGGTCCCAGACTAATAAAAAGAATGTTAAGTACGTGATTTTGCCTCTGTACTAAAAATCAAGGTCAGAGAAGACCTTAGTTTAACATGGAATATCCGAACCACATGTTTCAAGCTACTTCATCATTTGCATGCAGGAGACGGTGACTTATCCAATTACTATCCAGATCCATTGTCTTTTAACTCTGCTGATCGTGATGTAACAACATCGCTACAATACATATGTATTTAATTTTTATAGTTAATTTTATGGAAAACTATCTATAAGTCATAGCGAGACAGTTGAAGACCCCTTACAATCTATATCGTGATTTTAATGTACACTAAACCGTTCTAGGTGTCTTAAAATAACGAGTTTAATAATGCGTATTATCATTTTTACAGAGTATTTGGACAGTAAGCTAACACACCTCACGCACTCTTTACTATCGCTATCATAACCGACATTGCTCTTCTGCACTCTCTAACTGCATGCCTCCTCCTTTAAGGAAAGCACGCAATACCAGTCTTTCTACATTTTCTCATTCCTTTTCTGCCCAACTATCTAATGCAAGGGTTAATCGGTATTTTCAGTCTTTCATCTACTCAACCGGTCAACTCTGGAACAATCTTCCTCAGTCCATCTTTCCTCCTGTCTCTGACCTCCCATCTTTCAAACGCAGAGTGTCTCGATATCTCGAAAACCTCGGACCTTGATTTTGGCTCTTCTTCTATGGGAGGGGCGCTTTTGCGGGCATTTTCCCTTGGCCCCCCCTCCTTCCTACATAAAAAAAACCTATATCCTTCGTTATTATATTGTTTGCAAGAACATATATTACCACTGTATAGGGGTTTACAATATTTGTTATGGGAGAAAGTAAGCCAAGCAAGACGAGGTATTATGGTAAGGTGAATGAAAGTAACAGATCGTTGATAGTTACATGATGCCACGTGGCAAAGGTTCATATGCATTAGCAGAGTTCACCAGAGGATGAATTGTTGGCCTTTAGGAAGGTATATAGGGTCAAAAGGATATTTCACGTCGTCTCCGTATTTCACTGTCAGCTTTTAACAGAGTGATTATGCAGTTGAAGGCAATCAGTAAGACAACAGTTGCCCCGCGTCCGGGCCGTCCGGGTCCATCACAAAGAATGTCACGTGCCCTCAGATGAAGTGCAAAGGTGAACCTAGGGTAAACTGCTGGTGAACTGGGCGTGCAGGTGGGGGTTAGTTCTAGAACCGTCAGAAGATATCTCCATACTATGGGCTATTATTGTAGGGCAGCTAGAAAAAAGCCCATGCTAACCTCTTGCAACAGTGCTCGTCGCAAGCAGTAGGTAGTATCGATGTCCCGATCTGTCTCATTCTCGGACAGTGGGCGTGTGTGGGGATAGACTAGGGACATTCATCATAGGCATTTTCACAGAAGCACCTGCAGGCTACCGTGAAACATGGAAGTATTTCTGTTATGGTGTGGGCTGCGATTTAAAGCACGGACGATCAGAACTGGTGATATGCAACGGAGCCGTCAATTTGGTAAACTATCAGAATATTTTGGAAGAAGGCCTGCTGACACTTTGTACCAATGGTACTCTGTCTCCATCACTCACTGCTCATGGAAGATGGTGCACCTACCGACGCAGCTCGCGCAACTCAGAAGCCCATGATGGCACGCCTACTATGGCCAGGTCAATTATCCGACATGAACCCTATAGAACATGGGTGGTACATGCTGGACAGGGCACTGAGGAGACGTCAACCAAACACCTCAACCAGGTAAACCCTAATCACAGCTCTCAAAAAGGAATAGGCTGCCATACCCCAAGATGACACTAAAAACTTAATCGATTGAATGATCTAGTGTGTTTTAACTTTGCACAGGACAAAGGTTGGGGGTTGCAACACAGTATTATGGGCGCAAAACGGGAGAGTGCAGGAATGTTGCAATGTAATTGCAAATGTTGCAAGGTGTTGCAAATTGTTTATGCAACAACGGGGTGGGAGGGTATGCAATGCAGGGGGTTGGGGTATGCAATGCATGGGGAGGGGATTATGCACCATCAATGTTGCAAATGGGGGAAGGATTATGCACCATCAATGTTGCAAAGGGGGGGAAGGGTTATGCAACAAATCAATGCTGCAAAGGGGGAGAGGGGAGGGAGCTTCGGGGGAAGAAGGGAGGATGACCTCTCCCCAAAGGGGTAGCCTTAACCTAAGAGAGGAAGAGAAAGGAGACGGAGGAGGTCTTTGGGAGAGAAGGTGGGATGTCCTCACCCCCCAAAGGGAAACCTAACCTAAGCCTTAATCTAAGAAGGAAGGAGAGAGGGAATTCTTTATTCCACCGGAGTCCGACGCATTATGAACGTCCAGGAGCGAAGCAGCCGTTATATAGGTAGAGAGTTGTGAGTTGTCAGATATCACTTATTTATATATGGAGGGGGGTTACCAGATACCACTATTTATTTTAATTGTTCAGGTATACCTTATTAGGGTGAGTTGCTAGATACCACCATTTATTTTATTTATATGAGTTGCCAAATGGTGTTTTTTAATTAATTAATTGTTCAGGTATAAATGAATCGTGGCTTAGCACTGAAATTCGTGACTTTGTAGGGGAGTATCAAATTAAAGGTCATAGACTTTTTGTTAAAAACATAATAGGTAGGCAAGGAGGCGGTGTTATGCTGTATATCAAAGATAATATTGCGAACGTTATAGAAGTAAAGCACACAATTCCGGAACCGATAGATTCGACTATAGCAGAACTTAAATTGAACGATTTCAAACTTCTTGTTGCGGTTATATATAGGCCCCCTAATCAAACAGCTGATACGGACGAAGCGTTATATCGTGAACTAAAGAGAATAATCGGTAGTGAGCAGGCTTTAGTTATGGGTGACTTTAATTGCGCCAACGTGAATTACGATACAATGCAGGGAGACGCGGAAGGTAATCGTTTAGTTAATTTTCTCGAGGATAGCTTTCTTATTCAAAAGGTTGGGGAACCTACGA
Organism: Bathynomus jamesi; assembly: GCA_023014485.1. NCBI lineage: Eukaryota > Metazoa > Arthropoda > Malacostraca > Isopoda > Cirolanidae > Bathynomus > Bathynomus jamesi. The sequence goes on along the minus strand of JAJOZX010000210.1, from coordinate 548,843 downwards.
GGTTGGACAGTATTTTAGATTTAGTAATAACTAAGGATGATAGGCTAATTACTGATCTTCAAGTGATAGAACCGTTAAGCAATAGCGATCACAATATGGTAAAGTTTGTCCTCTCAGTAAGTCACTCGAAACAAGCTAACTCGACTAAAATTCCTAACTTCCAGCACGCAGACTTTAGTAAATTTCGAAATAAATTGTCACACGTCAATTGGGAAAACGTAATGGGGAACTCCAACGCAAAACTAATGTGGGAATCGTTCGAAACAGTATTTAGGACTATAAATGAGGAATGTGTACCGTACAAAATTAAGCGTGCGAAAGTAAACAACAAGCCCTTGTGGTTTACTTCTAGAGTAGGAGATATTATAAAGAGTAGAGACAGGACTTATAGGCTACATAAGTGCGATAAAGGCAATTTGTGGTTACGAAAGAACTACATATCTCTAAGGCGTGAAGCGAAAAGTGTAATAAAAAGGTCCAATCGCGAATTTGAAATCTCCATAGCTCGTGACGGTAAAGAAAACCCCAAACGATTCTTTCAATACGTCAATAATAGAAATCCAGTAAAAAGTGTCTTGGGGCCGTTGAAAAATGTTAACGGAGATCTAGTTTCTGAAAACAAAGAAATGGCTACCTTGCTAAACGGATTTTTTACGTCAGTTTTTACTATAGAAGATGTAACGAATATCCCTACGGTCATAGACATAATACCTTTTGATAATGGTAATATTTTGGATAATATCGTGGTTAGTGAAGGGGAAGTAATGCGCTATATTGATAAAATGAAAACGCGTAAATCACCGGGGCCGGATTCCATATATCCCATACAACTAAAAGAATTAAAAGATAGCATTGTTGTGCCGCTAACAAAGATTTTTAATGCGTCTATTTCTGAGGGGTGCGTACCAGATAATTTCAAGTTAGCAAATGTAACACCTATCTTTAAGAAAGGCGATAAAGGTACGGCGGGACATTATAGGCCAATCAGTTTAACGTCTGTTGTAGGTAAGCTACTGGAATCAATAATTAGGGATCGTATAGTCGAACACTTAGAATTGCATAAACTAGTTAGAAATACGCAGCACGGTTTTAGGCGAAACAAATCTTGCTTAACTAATATTTTAGAATTTTTTCAAAGCGTGGTTGACGTTAACGACAATCATCGGGCGGTTGATGTAGTGTATTTAGATTTTCAAAAAGCATTTGACACCGTGCCGCACGAAAGATTCATTGAAAAAACTAAGAGCTCATGGAATCAGGGGTGTAGTAATAAATTGGCTAGAAGAGTGGTTGCGAGGTAGGAAACAGAGGGTGGTCGTTGATGGAGCGGAGTCGTGTTGGGCTAATGTAGCGAGTGGCGTTCCTCAGGGTTCTGTATTGGGCCCATTGCTTTTTCCTATATATATTAACGATTTAGATGTCGGCCTAGTCAGTACAGTTTCAAAGTTTGCGGATGACACGAAGCTGGGTGGTAGGGCGATTAATGAGGAAGATAGAGGTAAAATCCAGGAAGATCTAAATAAAATCGTTGATTGGTCAGTCACATGGCAAATGAGATTTAACGTTGATAAGTGCAAAATTTTGCATATAGGTTCGCGTAACGGTAATTTTGCATATAGTATGCCAGGGAAAGATTTAACAAGCGTAGAGCAGGAAAAAGATTTAGGAGTTTTAGTCACTGGTGATTTAAAAGTAGCGATACAAAGTACAGCAGCGGTCAATAAGGCGAACAAAGTGTTAGGTTTTGTAACTCGGAATTTTGAGTACAAATCGCGCGATATTATAGTTCCTCTTTATAAATCATTAGTTAGACCCCATTTGGAGTACGCGGTCCAATTTTGGAATCCGTATATGCGCAAAGATATAGACAAAATCGAAAGAGTTCAAAGACGAGCAACTAAGATGATTCCGTCGCTTAGGTCAAAGTCGTACGAGGATAGGCTTAAGGAGTTAAAATTGACTACACTCGAGACTAGGAGGTTAAGGGGTGATCTAATCCAGGTTTTCAAAATTATGAATGGGTTCGATAACGTAGATAGAGATAGCTTTTTCGAAATATCTCAATATAATAGGACTAGAAATAACGGGTGTAAGTTGACAAGTAGAAGGTCCGAGACAGCAATTGCCAAAAACTTTTTTACGCATAGAATAGTAAATAGCTGGAATAGTTTGCCGGTAGAAGTAATTAGTAGCACGTCTATAAACATGTTTAAAATTCGATTAGACGCATATGTTGATAGATTGGGTATAGTTTAAGGTAGTAAAATTAAGGCTTTGTGGTGATAGATCCCACAGCTCAACACAAGTGTTGTGGGATATAGGGAGGCAGCATCTTGGGTTAGGGGATACTGTCTGTCCTAACACACTCCATTTAAAGAGATTCCTCTGCCGAGCGGTGCCCGCCATAGTACTGTGAGGTATTGAAAAACTCATGATCTTCACTTGCCCCACAAACACCTTGAAATGGGAGACCGAAAATAGGTGCACACACATTTCTACATTACTGTACAGTCTTTACAGCCACACCTACACTTTTCCTCCTAAGTATATATATTGTAATGTATATGGTTGTAAATTTTGACTTGGTCCGCAATCGATATGGACCGTGACTTATTTTTCGGTGGTAAGGTACTAGTATTGATGGATACCGTAATGAAATTGACTGGATTCTTTGGATCTGATATATTTGCATGTCGGTTATAAATAGATATAGAGTGTAACATATTTGTGGATAGTAGTCTATTATGACTTGATCCTCTGGATCCAGAGATTCTATCTTTAATTTATATCGATAACACTGGGGAACAAATTTCAACTTTTTGTCTATTGAATTAGATTTGACAGTTAGTTCTAGGTAATTTGGGTGCGCTGAGCACGAATTTTTACTCGGTTTTGCTCTATCAGGTCCTGATTTTGCTCAACACCCCTCCTCTTTCGTCGTATTCATAAAAAGGTTTTTTTCTCAATACTCGCTGTCTTTTTGCAGTTACACATTATGCAACTAGGTTTTTATCTAGGTATTTGTACCTATTGTTATGGTATTGTTGTATTATGTATATTTTTATATGTAACACCCTAAAAATATTTTTAATTTTGTCATTTTTAACCCATTTTAATATTAGTAAATTAAGCTAAAAATATCATAGAATTCTAAAATTTTCTCGAGCGTTCCTGTTCTCTGTAGAGTATTCTAGAGGGACAACTAAAATATATAAAAGCGACTCGTTTCCAGAGTTAATCAGTCAATTCAATCAGTCAGTCAGTCAGTCGAGTTAGTTAATTAAGTTTGGGCATTAACATAATTTTGAATTGGCATATGATTTAGTGAGTAATTTTGTCATCGTGATTTAATATAGTTGATTTAATTAGACGTAATTTATATTGTACCTACTCATCCGTGTTTCTAGTTTAATTTCATAGATTGTAAGTACCTATTTCATAATAAGTACCTATTTAAACTAATTTTTGTGTTTATATTTCAGATTTTCTTAAATTTATATGAATTAAGGGCTTTAAATACCTTTACAAATTGGCAGAACAATCAAGCAATATTTCATCAAGCACTAGAAAGTTCAAATGCAAAAACAACCCTGATTCCTTCTGTTATACTGTATATGTGGAAATTTTACACTACCACATCAACGAGCAAATATAACTGACTTCGTAAAAAGAGCTTACTTAGCTTATTTTGGCATAAAACTGGGGGACCAAGATAAATCGTGGGCTCCACATAAAGCCTGCACTATATGCATTGAAAGACTGCGACATTGGACTAAGGGTTCGGATTCAAAAATACCTTTTGGAGTTCCGATGGTAAGTTTATGATTTCATAAAACTACGTAATTTAATCACTAGTATACTGTAACTTACCTAAATGTAATTGTAACTTAGGTACATAAACAAAAATTTACAGAAAATGTTTATAAGAATCTCAAATATTGCATAAGGTTGAAACACATAGAAATGTTAAATGTTTGGGTGATAACTTTTGATAAAATTCATAAAAACAAGTCTCTCGTCGCTTTTGTTAACGCTTTACAATTTTTTTTCCATATCAGGTGTGGCGAGAGCCTACTAACCACGAGACCGATTGCTACCTTTGCTTTGTCAAGACTTCGGGCTTCACTAAGAAAAATAAACATTGTATCGAGTACCCAAATTTCGACACCGCGATACGACCTGTGCTACATTCAAATGAGATCCCCATTCCAAAATTTAAGGGTCTGCCAACTCAAGAATTAGTTGAAGATGTTCCTGAAAATATTGTTATGCACTTTGAGGAGTCAGACACCGATTTTGACCCCAGCGTATTTGAAAGTCAAAAACGATCCGCAAAAGTTTAACCAGGCCGAGTTGAATGATCTTGTAAGGGATCTAAATTTGCCAAAAAAGGCTGCGGAAATTTTAGCTTCAAGACTTAAAGAGAAAAACTTGCTTACTTCAAACACATACATTTCATTTTACAGAAAAAGAGAAGAAGAACTTGTTAAATATTTTAGAACAGAGGATAGTTTAGTATATTGCTGCGACATAGTTGGTTTGTTAAAGAAGATGGGGGTTGAGTCTTACGATGCAAATGATTGGCGCTTGTTTTTAGACAGTTCGAAAAGAAGTCTTAAGTGTGTGTTGTTGCATAATGGCAATCTATACGGCTCGATACCGATTGGGCACTCAACAAAATTAAAAGAAAGTATGAACATATAGAAAAGGTTTTAAATCTTATCAAATATAGGGAGCACGAGTGGATCATATGTGTTGACTTAAAAATGGTTAATTTCTGCTAGGACAACAAGGAGGGTATACTAAATATCCCTGCTTCCTTTGCTTATGGACAGCAGAGCCAAGGAAGAACATTATTTCAAACAAATCTGGCCAGCACGAACATCACTTACTGTCGGAGAAAAAAACGTAATTAATCCACCTTTAGTGAGCAGAGATAAAATCATATTTCCTCCTCTGCATATAAAACTAGGCCTCATTAAACAATATGTAAAAGCTTTAGATACGAACGGCGAGTGTTTCAAATACATAACTTCAAAATTTCCAAGTTTAAGTTATGAAAAAATCAAGGCGGGAATTTTCGACGGTCCACAAATAAGAACAATGATTAAAGACAGCAATTTTCCTAATGTCATGAATGAATGCGAAAAAAATGGCTGGTTCTCATTCGTGGACTTGATAGAAAACTTTTTAGGCAATTATAGGGCAGATAACTACGAAGAAATCGTAAAAAAACTTTTAAGGGACTACAAAGAGTTAGGTTGCAATATGAGCATAAAAATGCATTTTTGAATAGCCATCTTGACCAATTTCCAAGTAATTTAGGTGATGTAAGTGACGAACAAGGGGAGAGATTCCACCAAGATATAAAAATTATGGAGGAACGGTACCAAGGCCGCTGGGATTCCCACATGATGGCTGATTACTGCTGGTGCTTGAAAAGAGACCTGCCATCAACAAGCAAATACGCTAGAAAGTCTTACAAAAGAAAATTTTGCCACAGTGAAAGCTTCATATCTGTTTGTTTTTTTATTTTAAGTCATTTCTATCGTTATAATGTAATTTTACTGTAGTTTGAACTGCTTGTATTCATGAAACTTGAAAAAAAAATTTAACACATGACTTAATTTTTTAGTCCTAATTTGAAAAATCTGGAAAATGGCACATAGGCTGTCGACAAGAATCAGGACCTGATAGAGCCAAACCGAGTTGAAATTCGTATTCAGCGCACCTAAATTACCTAGAATCAAGTGTCAGATATCATTCAATAAAATACGTGTTGCCCAGTGTAATTAATTAGTTTTAAATTGATAATTATTTAGTTTTGTAAATATGGTCGTTGCCAATGTACAGGCAGTTTTTACATAAAATTCTTATGTTCTTGTGGTTCGGAATCCACATAAAATTGTAGGTCCCCTCCGCCACCACGGAGGACATACACAATACACAATTACGAACACAGTAAGGTAGACCAGCCATGAGTGGATCCTAGGGTCTTTGTTGATCTGAAACATTATAACATTATAACATTATAACCTTATTAGGTTGAGTTGCAGATACCACCATTTATTTTAATTACTTTTTTATTAAAGGCAAGATTGACTTTCTCCTTAATTTTGTTCAGCAAGAGAACTAATTATTTAAACGATACCCACTATTAACAATAAAAGAAATACACTAGACAATTGGCTTAGCAAAAGAAATCATTCCAATAACATATTCTCTAAGAATAATATTCAATTTACCTATAATTCGCTTTCATTTATTCTAACACCTTAGAATGTATACTGTGTCTATTTACTTTTGACAGTCCTTTCTATACACCTTCTATATTTTTATAATCCAAAATCCGCGAAATCAAGAAGGGGAATCCTTTTCATTTGTTTTCAAGCTAATTTCAAACAAAAATATTAATACACATTTTATATATATATATACAAATATATATATATATATATATATATATATATATATATATATATAGAACGATATATAATATATATAGAATATATATAGAGACGTTAGAAGAGAAGACGTTAGAAATTGTGGAAAAACATGTCCCAAAGATACAACAAAGAGGAAAGAGAAGCAGGTTCGAAAGACAAAAGAGGGCATTGTTCCGAAAGAGAAAAAGAGTGACTGCAAAATTAAGTAATTGTAAAGATAACAACATCAGAAAAATATTAAATGATAAACTACAAATTATCGATGTCGTCATACCGGAACAAATCGAGAAGCATACAGAAAAAGAAGAAGATGACGCTATAGAAGCGATAAAGGTTAACTCAAAGTACTTCTATAATTTCGCAAAAAGAAAGTCGAAAAACCAAGCGACTATAGGACCTTTAAAAAATGAGAACAGTGATTTATCTGATGATCTAACAGAAGTATTTGAAATATTAAAAGCTCAGTATGAATCATCTTTCAGTATCCCAAAAACTGACAAATTGATTTGCGATAGAAACGCATTCTTTGAAGAAGAACCACAAGGGGAAAGTATAACGGATTTCGACTTCACGACGGATGATATTACACAAGCCATAGGGAAACTAAAAACACACTCAGCGGCAGGACCGGATAAATGGAATGCCACACTGATCAAAAACTGCAAGAATGAAATCGCTGAGCCCCTATACTGGATATGGAGACGATCATTAGACACGGGAGAAATACCGGGCATCCTGAAGAGCGCGAACATAGTCCCAATATATAAAGGAGGAGATCGATCCCAGGCCAAAAACTATAGGCCAGTGTCACTTACATCTCATCTCACTAAAATATTTGAAAGAATACTTAGACAGAAAATCTGACTTTTTGGAAACTCAGAAAAAATTCAATGATAACCAACACGGGTTTCGATCAGGTAGATCATGACTATCACAACTAATGGAACACTACAACAACATTATTGATTCACTTGAAAGTAATGAAAACTATGATGTACTATACACAGACTTTGCTAAAGCGTTCGACAAGTGTGACCACGGAATCATAATACATAAACTGAAATATATGGGAATCACAGGAAAAGTAGGGAAATGGATATATAATTTCCTTAGTGAGCGGAGGCAAGTCGTTACAGTACAAGGAGTATCTTCATCAGAATCAGAGGTCCTCAGCTCAGGACCACAAGGAACAGTATTAGCTCCACTACTCTTCATAATCATGCTAACTGACATAGATGAGGACGTTACCAGAGAGAGCACAGTAACATCCTTTGCGGATGACACAAAGATCAGTAGAAAAATAAGAAACCCAGAAGACATAGGATCTTTACAAACCGACATAAACAAAATCTACAAGTGGACTGAAGACAACAATATGAAGTTTAACACCGAGAAATTTCAGCTATTACGGTACGGAAAAAGAGAAGACCTAAAGTGCATGGAATTTAGGGATTGTAATGACAGATGATGCGAAATTTGAAACACAAAATAAGATTGCAGTAAACAGAGCAAAGAGAATAACGGGTCAGATATTGAGAACCTTTAAACGAAGGGATAGGAATGTAATGATTCCTCTACTGAAAACCCTGATCATACCCAAATTAGAATACTGCTTGGTCCTAACTTCCCCATATAAAAAAGAAGACATTAGACAGCTGGAGGGGATCCAAAGAAGCTTCACAGCCAAGATCAATGGGTGCAAAGAACTAAATTACTGGGAAAGGTTACGAGAACTAGACCTATATTCACTGGAAAGGAGAAGAGAGAGATACACTATTATTTACACTTGGAAAATAATGGAGAAACTAGTCCCTAATCTTACTCTGAATCCCATAACTCCCCAAACAACGATGGAAAGTAGAAGCGGTAGACTGTGTCGTATTCCCAAATTGAAGGCGAGACAGGGAACATCCTTAACCCTGAAAGAAAATAGTTTTGTAGTGAGAGGACCAAAACTGTTTAATCAGTTGCCCAAAGACCTAAGAAACACGAAGGGAGTTGCAGTGGAAATCTTCAAAAGAAGACTAGACGCCTGGCTCAGAAAAATCCCCGATGAGCCGGCCGTACCTGGCTATGTGAGGTGGAGAGTGCAAGAATCCAACTCACTACTTCACCAGGCCAACTCGAGAGGAGGGGCGAGAAGCTTGACCTTCGCGAAATGAGAAATCATCGCGCGGAACCTTTGTAAGGTTGTAAGGTAAGGTATATATATATATATATATATATATATATATATATATATATATATATACACACACACAAGATGTGTCTTCACAATTTCGTACATTTTTTTTCGTTCATTTAATTAATTCTATCGATTTGAGAAATCTATATATACACACATTTATATTAAATTTCCATATGAAAAGAGGATTAATAATATGCCGTAGATTCACTAAAATGTATATTAAATTTGGTAATAAACAATTATTCACATAGAATATCGTCTATTTCCACATTATGTTGAGACGAGAAGGATTGGAGGCAGGAACGGATAAGGTTCACACCTGTTTAGCCCGAAGCTTTCTGAAGGCCGCAAACTGACCCCAAAGGTCCAGAATGGAACGCGGTAGACAAACTTTCACTCAAAGATTCGCTTCCGTCTCCTCTCTCTCCATGCGATTGTTTTCCTGTATATAAATGTTTTTATATTTTATTAACTTCGTTGTTTATGTCTTATTTTTCTTTGCATATAATTTGCATGGTATTATCTTCATAGTTATTGTCGCTGTTATTGAAATTAAATGAATGAATGAAAAAATGGAAAGGATTATTATTATTATTATTATTATTAACATACATTTTTTTCAAAATTAACACACACACACACACACCACACACACAGCAAAATTTTTTTTAAATATAAATAAAGGAATGAAAAGAAAAACAAAAATATTTATAATTTCTTTATTATAAAATCCTCTCGATAAGATCGTAAAGGGGAAATTTGAAGAAAAAAGAGAATCAACAATTCAGTTTATTAAACTGTAAAACATAATTGGTTCCTTGTGCAGATTTTGGCTGTGAGCCTCTGGTTCGCTCCAGCATGCTGGCACCTGAACCTAACCTAACCTGTGATTCAGAACATAGATTCTCTGGACGATAATGGGGAATATAAACTTATTTAATACACAGATTTTCAAAAGACCTTTTAGAGAGAGAAGCAAAAAATATAAATACGAGGGATATATGCAATAAATTCAGACCATAGATTCTCTTTGTAACTGGTACCTAACCGTGGTGCAATTACAGTAGTAATAATAATAGCTAACTCGGTTTTCCTTCTCACCGAATTGTTCATTTTGACGAGGGTCAAGCGTTTCACTCCGCCTTAGACCTTCACTTTAACGTGGAATCCGAACTAAGCTGCTGCACGGGCTGGCTGAAATCACAACGTCATTGCCCGGACTCGATCTCTCAACCAGCACCACAGCGTCTCAACCACTAGGACACCTAGGGCGCCCATTTATCTACCAACCCAAGCAGACATTCATTTTCATGAGCTAAACACAATTTAATCACAATCCTACGCGAGAATTGGCAAGTAGAAAGTCAAGCCGAATACATTAATCAAAGTTGAGGATCGAATAGTATGACCGCAAACATATATTTTGCAAATATTTGAAACCATCGTGGTAGAGACTGTAAAAGGCAATTAACACACACACACACACACACACACACACACACACACACATATATATATTATATATATATATATATATGTGTAAAACAAAATCCACAAGTCAGGAATCTTGGGAAAGATGAAAATAGTATGACCGCAAAAAACAATAATGCACAAAAACACACTGCTTGTCGAGATCTTCTAGATTTCTTATTTTCTAATGATCTTTGTGTCATCGGATGTTACTGTGCTGTCTCTGGTAATGATCTATGTCCTATAACGACTTGCAGCCGCTCAAGTTGCCCATCTCCCTATCCAAAATGAGAAAAATTGAGGATCAAATAGTATGACCGCAAAAAATAATAATGTAAAATATTGTCGTGATAAAGATGGTTGATCAATGTTGCAAAAGGGTGAGGGATATTGCATAAAGGGGTGGGTTTTAAAATGGGAAATCCGAGGAAAGCATGGGCGCAAATGCAAATATTTTCGTGGTAGAGACTGCAAGGGGTAATACACGATGTGAGCATTAAATCTATGGAGCGAATATAAAGACACCATTAGTTGACCAATCAGGACGTCTAAAGCATGGGCATATAGTTGTTACGATTGGTACACAATTTTATCATAGCCCCACCAAGTTACATTGACAACCAATCATTAAACTTACGAACCGCCTATTAGTCTTTTGGGGTGGTGCTTGGGGATCATGCATATAAAAGGAAATATTTTCAGCTGGGAGTTAGTATAGTTATTTTCACCAGTGAATGAACATTCCCTCCGCCATGAATCAAGAACTTTACAGTTTCCCGGATTTATATGAAGATGGTGACATTGTAGCGTTGTCCACAATTAATCTTCTTAACACCGCTGAGCGGGATGGATTATTTCCAACGCAAACCGTTGATGATATTTGCAATGACGCTCCTTACGATCCGACGCAAGGGACTGCCGTAGAAATGTAAGTGTCTGTAATTTTATTTTTTGTAACCAATTATTCGCGAACTTATTCAATGTGCCTGTCAGAAAGAGCACTGTTCTGGATTATTTCATCATATATATGGATGGTTGTAGTAATTCATCTCATCACATTAAAAATATTTCATTTAGGTATCCGCAATTATAGATTAGTTTCCAATTATGCTAAAATCCTGTTTTGATTCATTTAATTTTTTTTATAGCAAACTTTTGCATGTTTTAAATAATTTTATAAATTCAAATGTTATTCGGAATTATCTCTTGAAGGAATTTCTGTGAGCGGTTCAAAGATATCTTCACATTGTAATACTCTTACTATATGTATATTCTGCATATGTTTTGGGTTTTTATTAAAAAAGATTCAGTATGAACTAATTAATTATTCTTTCTTCTTTAAGGTCCGATGAGGATTTGACACGTGTTATACAATCTTTTCGTTTTGAAGAAACCCATGTCATGGACCTGAATACGGAGGTAAAAGATTTACCGAACAGTTAGCCCAACGATTGTCACTTCATTAACGAAATAATGTAAGTATTTTTTATGTTTCGATCATTTTTGGAGGGAAGAAGACAATGTATTTTCATCAATTTATTAAATGAAAGAAATCATGTCTTTAGTACATAAACCATCTTAAACTACAGAATATACAAACTAACGTTATTGGTTATATATATATATATATATATATATATATATATATATATATATATACACGAACAAAGCATCATACTATACAACGAATACGCACAATCGGAAAACGGCTTTTTATCTGTCTGCACACCATTTCGTCGTTTCGTTGAGTGTGACACGGGTCGAATAATTTAAAAAAATTTATAAAGTCTTTACCACGTGACATATGCATGAGAAATGAAAGGCAGTACATCTCGCACGTATTAAAATATCCTTGTAGCCGGAAGGGGTTCCATACAACTTCGGGGATATGCAACTGATCGAGAAATTTTACAATAACAGGGTCACTCCAGAATTGAGCCACGAGTGAATCAAAATAGTACATGCTGTTCCTATTTTTAAAATAGATTACAAACCAATGAATCCCTTCATACCAATGACATCTGTGTTCATAATAAGATTACTGCAATCTCGCGTAGTTGGCAAATTCAATGTTTCATTCTTCGCAGACACACCGATAAATTTGGAACGTGTGATTCGTTCACTATTCATTACTCTCTGAAGTGTAGTTGCATCCATTTTAAAAGTCAGTGATAACGCCCGTAAATCTGTCTACTTCTATTAGGGCTTGTGACTCGAGGTATACTAGTACACTAATAGGTGCGTCTAACGGCTTGGCGAATTCCAATCTGACTGAGATGTTTCCACTCTGTTGTGGACTTAAGTGTGTATTTACGCTAGCAGATAAGTCAGGTGTGATGTCAAACGGATAAAGGTTAAATTGATCAATGAATTCTTTCTGCGTTACCCCAATCCCTACCTCATCACAATCACCTGCAATATGGGACAGATTACTATATGCTCTCGCGCAAAGCGGTAACAGCGTCTGATGAATAGTCCGTATTCAATATTCCTCCCAACGCAAAGCCATTAACGTATAGAGTTATATTTTTAAGGCCGAAATTCTCGAATTTAAACGCATTCTTTTTATATTTTCCATTCACCGAATTGTGTTCCTGCATTCCAATTAATATCCTTTTAGGTAGATTTCCAAGGGGTATGTTTTCTATCTGTTTCGATGCCAACCCTGTTGTCACCGTGTATAGTTTGATTTGTACTCTATTAATTGTGTATTTTACTGTGGCACGTAGTAAATTTTTCTCAATTTCTATTCGTTTTCGTGAACTTAATTTCACTCGCTGTACGCGGAGGTATGTCTCCATAATGCGAACCACAACGGGTTTTGCTCCCTCTTCTTGATCAGCATCCAGATTTAAACAGATCTCAGGATTCGTGCGAGTGAGCTTTATTTTCATATCCACCCCATTCACAAGCAACTTCTCCTGGAATGTGAAATCTGTATGCAAGCGTCCAAAACACTCGTAATCTTCTTTTTAGAATTTTTAAATTTGTCCTTTATACTACTTTCGTCTTTAGCTTGATAATATTCCTCGACACTTAAAAAGGTATCCTTCGCTTCTTTGGAAAAGTTGAGGACATTTTCCAGATCGGCTCGTAGGTGATAGTACCCCGTGCCTGCCTGCCGATATGTTGACCTGGTTTAAATATACGTCACACTTTTTGAATATGGAGTGCAGAAAGTTTGTTTCAGGGTATACAGCATATTTGTCATCGCAGTCCGTTCCATCAGGATGGGCTATACGTAGTTTAGCGTACATGTGTACACAGCTTGGCTCAAAAAAGTAAGGGCCTGAGCTGGGTATCACGAATTCTATAGGAGCACTCGGGGAACTAATTGTGTTTAAAGGGTTAATTGTAATAAAGTCACTGTGTTCAATAGAAACTTGAGTTGGGGGCATCTCAAAGAGGGACAGGTCCGATTTACAGCATTGTGAACTACACGGATGGATGAAGCGTGCCATGACGAGTTAGAAATAGTGCCTCCTCTCTCGACAAGTTGTAAACAAACTATGATTCATGAGATCAATGTCCTTAGCTTATATCAGTCAAAAAAATGGTCAACCATAGGCTTCATTCGCTTAGAACACTTTTTTGATATCCTTTTACGTTTAATGCCACGTGATGGTAATCCCTTCTTCAGCAAAGGAACAGCCGTACGTATTATGGTTGAAAAAATGGATCCAAGTCCACTACTACGCTGGTATCTCACCCCTCGATAGAGGGTGAAAGGCTTTCTGTCCATTATAACTCAGTGCGCGAAAGTGCAGCTTCACTGTTACGCTCCCATCACCGAATGAGAAATTTTTTCCCTCAATCGTTCTTATATACGTATATTGAGATATTGGTTATTAGATTAGTTGCGACATTCACATAATGGGGTCCGTCATATGTAATATTCAAACTCCTTCCTCTATGGTTGGGAATGTGAGCAATGCGCAGCAGGCGTGCCTGGGTATCCCCAACAAACTGGTGCTCCACTATATTGCTGTAAATATAGCACATGTCTGGGGTGTATAGCCAGCAACCAATTTCTCCAATTTCATCTGATACATTAGGCTGGACAAGTCATGTGTACCTCGTGAAATGTGTCTCTTTGGAAGGCTGATCGATATCGCCCCTAGGTCATAATTTTGAACACTCTTTGGTCTTTAATATTTCTGTTAGCCTTTGATTTTAGGATTAGAGTATGTGCAGGGTTTCCTTTGTTTACGATTTCGTATACTAAATCAGTCGTAAGATTTGAGTTTTTTAAACTTACGTTTAAGTCTCTCACAACATCCTCAGCCGAACCATAACGGCCCGGACCTAGTGTTACTTGTACTGTAATACCGTGCAACCTCAGTCCGGGCGATACGTATAGTTTCATCCCGAGTTACCCCGGCTTTTTCACACTCATCAATGTCTCTAAGAATCGTAAAAACGGTATCTTTATAATCAATATTTAAAAAGAGGGTGTCCAGCTGAATTTCACATATCCCCACCTCATACGAATCACGACCCAATTCAATGGGTCCATGGAGTTCTGTTACAAAGTTGGCTAGTGTGTTGTTAGGGTGTACAGACAGGGACGAGGAGGACGGGAGTGTGACGTAGAAATGGTTAGGAGCCATGTTGCATACTATTTAAGCTTCATTATTGCATCAGCTTTTATATAGGTGTTGAAGCTTTCTGGGTACCCTAGCCATTTCACCAGGTACATTTTTCTCTTTCCTGAACCTTTGCTTCCTAAAATTTTCTCAATTTTAAACACATTTTTTCCTAAATTAAATGCCACTTTCTGCAACTCCTCGCGGTAAAAGCCTCCTGCGATTTCTTCCCCATTCAAATCTTCAACGTAATACATCATTATCTCACCTTTAGGTCTCATAGCCCTAACTTTAAAAATCTCACGTGTCCATCCTTGCTCAAATCCCTTCGCGAATTTATTTCCCGAACGCGACAGCCTTACATAATCATTGATTTTGAAACGCGCAGAGTGTGTGGTGGTGGTGTTCCATCTCTTCTCACCTCTGGGCGCGTACCTCTTTCTAAAACTCGTTAGGTGTTGTCCCAATCGTGCGATGGTGTGAGCGGTTGTAGGATGAGGCCAATGATTCCAGAATGTCTAGAAATCTGTATGTGTTTTTATGTGTAAAATAGCGGTGCATGCGTTCCTTTATGGTACGTTGAACTCTTTCAGCTAAAGAAGCCTTATGTATAGAATTGGTAGTGTAATAGCTGATATTAAACTCTGTCAATGTTCTGAAAAGCACGGCCTATAAATTCCTTCCCCATATCCGTACAAAAATAGCCAGGAACCCTGTTTTCTTTTAACATCAGCGTTTTGGTGGCTTTAGCAACTGTTTCAGGTGATTTATTTTTCAGAGGAATTAGCCACAGATATCTAGAGAATACATCTATTATGAATAGAATGTAGCGGTAACCATCGTTATACACAGAATATCTTTGCATGTCTGTTAAATCTGCTTGCCAAATAGAGTCAATCGAAGCAGCTGTTGTCTTGGCTGTTTTAAACCTTTTTCTCACAGGCTTATGAAGTGTATAAGCGTCCTGCTCCCGCAAAAATCTCTCAACATCTTTTTTTCCTACTCCGTAAACACTTCTGTACAGTCTATCTACGCCTCCGTAGGAGGCTGGGTTAGAAATGTCATAATAACGTCTTCTTAATATGTTAGCCATTTGCGTATTTTAGAGGCACGTGGGTAGGGTTGACCGTTGTTTAACCTCTTCTTTCTCCTCTTCAGAGGTGTTACCGCCGGGGGTGATGGCGTCTTCAATTGTGTCACGTGCGAGCATGTTCCAAGTCTTTTAACCTGTTCAGATTTCCTATCATTGTTTTGGGGACATTTATTTGTTGTAGTCTTGCTTTAATATGCTTCCATCCTGATGGTGAGGGCCTATCCCACTTTCTCACCAGATCATGGACGATGTCTACGATATTCGATCCCTGTACCTTTGCTCCTTCCACAATGATCTCACCTGTATCGGTCCATTGTATGGCGGGGTCCTCATTCAATAGATTATAAAGACTTAAACCTTTATTCCTCAATGTATGTGGGAGGGTGCTTTTTAATACATGCTCGATATGTTGTGTGGCCGACCCATTAATCTTTGGTTGGTCAGCTCTATCGTCGGACACAGGTCCTATGTCACCATGTCCATCGTTCCCGTGCTGTGCCTAATAACCACGGGAATCTCTGTCGGGTTCTTATAATTTTCGTACTCGTGAAGAAATTTCTGCAGAGCTTCTTGGTATAAGATTCTTTTCTCATCAGGTGTTTTTTCACTGTTTAATAGGGCTAGCAATTCGCTTTCCATTCTTTTAAGCCTGCTTTTACGGGATCTAGATCCGTGTCTGGATTCTTTGAACTTTGCAGTGAAGCATACACCTCGTGTGGAATCACTACCACTTTCTTCATTATAAATCTAGTCAGTAAAGGACCCAAAACTGAAAATAAGATGGGGAGGAATGACCCTCCTCTTTGTACAATAATTCGTTTTTTCTTCCCTACAGTTTGACTTTTACGAGCGAGTGCACGTATTATGTTCTTGTAACGGCGTAGGCGAGCCTTCTGAGGTGGTTTCATTGATACATTGCAATTTATAACGTTAAGACAGATTTCACAGATGCATTTTAAAAAGTCGGAGTCGATATTTTTAGCAAACATCTGCTGCATTGCCCGGGGCAGTCGATGATAGATTTTTATTAATTCATGGTATTTCTTTAGCCTCTTTGTCATTCTGGAATATACACCGTTTCAGGCTCGTTTGGAAATATATTCGTTCTTAGAAGCACCCTAAACGTGTTTCGCGGATGAAGGTCGCAAAGCAAATATCCGTAACGCGGCTTGTAGCTTCTTTATAAACTTCCAAAAACTCCTTACGCTGATTCGGGAACATTTGATTGGCTAATACCCCAATTTGTGATACATCTCTACGTTGCGCGAATAAGACTAGATATTGTGTATTTAACGACACATCGCGCATGTATCTATTTTTGAAAAATAGATTCTGATTGATGAAGAACACGCTTATGTTAAGATGGTGGGAGAATACTGTAAATGTCTCGGCAAACGTTTTATCCATCTCCAACATGAGATCGTCAATTACAATGACTGTATGTTCATTTCCCTTTAACGAATTAACGTCATATACACCTTTGTGGAACAAAATATCATCTTGGTACTCGTTGAACACTGATTGATACGTCGAATAGCACCATATAACTTTATGCACAAATTTTGAGAACATCTCTCCCTTTTCTTTAATGATTTTAAGCATAAACACAGTTTTACCACATCCTGTAGGTCCAGATATAATACATGTGGATGGGCTCGTGAACCTGAATTTTTCTACAGAATCCATTTCTAACACGTCACACTCCTAAGTGGGTCATTTACAAAATATAATAAATATTTAAGTGATGACCCTTATATTCTACAGTCTTGCTTTTCTCTTCTCCCACAGAACCGTGAATGACGATGAGGTACAGCACCCCATCATCGATATTACAGATGACCCGACGACAGTGTAGTTGTGATCACAGAATCCATCCCCGCTGACGAATCCTCACCAGCGATACCTGTAGCACGCGCAATTCAAAGCGGAGGCATGATGAAGAGCCCACCACGTCAGGTATAAAGCGCGCCAGGATTGCGCCGGTTGTTAGACCACCAGTAATAGAGCCCCAACCTCTACGTCTTACGACACAACCCCCACAATAGTACCTTCCTCAAATATACCCCTTATTCCTGTTCAATTCCGGGTACATCCTCCACAGCAGCAGCTTCTCGTTCTGTTGAGGATGGCATAACATTCGAGTTGGTGCGCACCGCTACCCCACCCCAGCCTTGACTAGAAATCGGTATATAGTCAGGGTTGATCCTAGATCCATGTATAGCAATGGTGTTGAACACGGACTACGGCGCATAGTTGAACGTATTGTAGAGTTTGCCCTTCAGAACCGCGACGAACGTGAAGTCAGGACGAGGCTGTCCTTCGGATTCGGGTCAGATGACGGAGATGTAGATGATTTTTGGGTAGTAATACCGTTCAGACGTTTGGCAGCTGAAGATATAGAGTATATATTAGGCCGTATAATGCAGGCCTCTCAAAGTAGTATAGCCTTCAATATGGACAACTTCACGGTAAATATTGACCGTGTATTCCGTGTTGCGGGTCATAGTGCCACACCTTATACTCTTAACTTCAATTCTCAGGCTATTTATAGACGGCATATAAACGTCGATCGTGGTTGCGGCTTTATAGCAGTAGTCTTAGCTCGTATGTTTACTGTACTAAATACACGGACCAAAAATTTGGTTGCCTACGGTAGTGGAGCGTGCCCGTAAACTAGCTGTAGACTGTAAACTTGAGTTTGACTGTAATATGGGTCCTGAAGAGCTGAGAAGGGTAGAACAGGAAATGAATGTTCGTATAGTTGTATTTGGAATGGATGATCGTCGTAGGACTGTGTATGTTTTTAAAAGCTGTGTGAGAGATCGTACAAGACCCCTACTTATTTTAGGACTGTCAGGACAACGTATCTCCCCATCCGTAATATAAGGGACCTTTACGCGAGTTATGATAAAAGTCGAAAATATGGACGACATCATGATTTGTGTAAGGGTGTATCGAGTTTGCGGATGATATAGTGAAACATTGTAAAGATTGCCACATGGTATGTGAGCAGTGTAAAAGCTCCAAATGTGAAAGCCGTGTAGTTGAAGCTGAGAAGAGGGATTGTGATGTGTGTAGACGCACATTTTTCAATAATAACTGTTTTGAGCTCCATAAATCAATTGGCACGTGCAGGAAAATGAGAATCTGTGAATGTGGTATGTTTCATATGATGGATAATTGGGGAATTTCAAGCATAAATGTGATGAAATTCACTGTTCTACATGCCATGAGAAATATAAGGCGGTTGGAGTAAAGCATGTATGTTATATGAAAGATGCTAAGCCTAAAAATAGCCCTTGTATAACTGTGTACTACGATATAGAAACATACACGAACGCTGAAACCAAAGAGGTTATTCCACATTTACTTGTAAGCCAGACTATCTGTGATGAGTGTATGGAGATCGAGTGTGATGAGTGTCACAAATGTGGTAAACGGACAAACGTTTTTAAAACGAATGCCCACGATAGCCCTGTGAAACTCTTTGTGTCCTATATTGTCAAGTTAGCGGACAAGTTAAAAAAATGACTGTGTATATTCTCGCCCATAACGGGGCAAAATTTGACACACAGTTCCTTTATAAGGAGTTGCTTGAGCACGAGTCATCTGAGATATTTACAGGTGATCCCTTGAAAAGAGGCAACAAGCTAATACAGATGCAAATAAGAGGTAATGTACAGTTTAAAGACACTTTATTATTCACACCTTGTAAATTAGCAAAGCTACCCAAGGTGATGGGCGTAGCCGCTGAAGTTTCAAAAGGATATTTCCCTTACACATTCCTCACTAGCGAAACTTTAAATTACGTAGGACTACCTCCACCCAAACATTACTTTAACTATGAATGTATGAGTACAGATGAACGTGAAGATTTTGACCGATACTACAACAGTTTTAATGAATCTAATCCTTATAATATAGCTGATGAATGTGAGCGTTATTGCGTGAATGATGTGCGCGTGCTTAGAGTATGTTTCCAGGCCTTTAGAAGGATGTACATAGGCCGTTTCAAATGCGATCCGTTGCAAGTCGCAACCACCATCGCCTCATTATGTTTTACGGTGTTCAAGAATAACTTCATGCCTAAAGACACCTTAGCCGTTATTCACAGAAATCCCCGCAGTTATGGGCACAAGGCTATTTACTGGCTCATACACCTACAGCAGCAGACAGGTGTATACATAAAGCATGCCCGCAACACGGGTGAAGTACCCATTAAGGTTAATGGTCGTGTTTTTTGGGTTGATGGTCTAAGTGAAAACCGTGCCACTGGTGAGAAGACTGTGTACTCCTTTAACGGTTGCTGGTGGCACGGATGCCCCCGTCCTGAGTGTGGAATCGTAGGAGATATCCACGGTAGATCTCCTGCCGACTGTCTTGCGTGGACCCGCACCCGCGATCAACTTATAGGCTCCCAGTTCACTCACAAAGTCTTGTGGGAGCATGAGTATGATGCACGGATGGAACAGATGGACAGTACCGTGAAGAAATAAACACGATCAAACGTTCAATGGTGCTGGATCCTCTCAAATGCGGTGATAGCTTGTTCGGAGGGTACAAATCCCTTCAAGCTATACTTTCCGCCTACGGAGGGCGTGAAACTCCATTACTACGACTTCTGTTCTTTATACCCTACGTGATGAAGAACAATCCGTACCCCGTAGGTGCACCTGAGAAACTGGTGGGACCTGACCTACCCACCATCGAGGTTCTCAACAAATTTGAACGGGTACTATTTCGGCCTTTCTTTCGTAGATGTGCTCCCCCACGCGATTTATGGATGCCGATCTTACCCGTCGTTATCGATCACAAGCTCATGTTTCCCTTGTGCGTGAAGTGCGCAGAGAGAACAATGGGATTGTAATCCAGCTAACCAGCGTAAGATCAGAGGTGTATATACAAGTCCAGAGCTGGATCTAGATGTTCGCCATGGCTACAGAATATTGAAGATACATGAGGTGTGGAGGTTTCAGAAGCTGCCCAACCTTTTCACACCATATATAAACGCTTTTTAGAAGGATAAGGTCGAAGCATCAGGGTATCCGCGAGGAGTTGATACCGAAGATGAAAAATCGGCCTATATTCAACGTTACCCTGATCGTGAAGGTATACAGTTTGACTGTTCCCAAATTGTAAAGAATCCTGGCAACGCTTTAGTGGAAAGTTGTCTAAACAGTCTTTGGGGAAAATTTGCACAGAATACTGGCAAAGGGAAAGTTCATTTGGCACAAAGTTATAGTGAAGTCTGGGATTATGCCAACGCTCCCGATAAAGAGGTCATGGAGATTGTGAATGTAGGTAATACTTACATAATAAAATACAACAATACCGAATTGGCCACAGATACCTCACGAGTTATAAACATACCTGTAGCCAGCTTCACAACGGCCTATGCACGCATCAAACTTTGGGGCCTATTGCATTCTCTTGGGCGGAGGGTTTTACACGCCGATACAGATAGTGTGATGTTCACAGAGATCGAGGGTGAATGCATGCCTCTTATTGGTGAATTCTTCGGGGAGTTGACTGGTGAGATCAAGGATGAGTATGGAGACATCGCATATGCCAACTCAACAGTGCCAAAAACTTATGGGGTACGGTTGAGGATGGGGGAGGATATGAAATATATCGTGAAGGTTAAGGGTATCACGCTCAACCAGGCGAATCGGCGGGTCGTTAACTTTGATTCGTTGAAGGATCTAGTGTGCTTGGACGATGATGAGAGCGACCGGCCGCCCCAACTAACTGTAGGTACCCACAATTTTCGGGCGCAGAAGTTGGGGGGCGTGAAGGAACTTAGGGGTACAAAGGTATGCCGTAACACCTATAGGAAACGTTACCAGGGTGCCTGGTACCTATGATACCGTGCCCTTTGGGTTCCATAATCTTTGATATGTCTATTGTTAACTTATTTATTACACGTATTTGTAAATATATATACCTTGAATATTTCGTTTATTAAATAAATCGTGTTTCAATTAGCGTTTCACTTTCTCCTTTGCGTGCGTGCATGCGTGTGTACAGTAAAAAGCTAAGCTCCGCCCACTGTAAGATTGGCAACGTGAGTCCTGCCACTACCTGGGCATATCTCTTCTCTGCGTGCTCAGTTGATCGCGGTCAGACCTAGATCTCAGACGTGTATTCTCTCGCTTAGAAGAAAAATAGTAATTGCTACCTTTAATATTGCTGTTCAACATTTATGAAGTGGTATTCGGCAAAGTGCCAAGATATGGTGGATACTGAAAAACTCCCTATTACCCCCCTCCTTTGATACTTTTAAGGCTACATTGAGCCGTGCGAAGGACCAAGATGTTCAAATACTCTACGGGTATTCTGGCGAGGGCATTGTAGGATTTCGTAGTGCAAACGATGCACTGAAGTATGTTATAGACCTAACCTTTCTAAGCAACGGTTATGGATAGTGAGTCTTGTTGATGAGTGGTGTGACAAGCGATATCATGTCATGTTGCATCGTACCGAGTATTCGTACCCTGCGACTGAGAATGTAAATATTGTCATCATGGAGAATCTTAAGTATTTTTACCACTATATTAATGTATATCATGACGAGGTTTGTAGTGAGGTTGTGGCGAATGGCCTGTGTGAGTTTTTAACAGACTTTAGAGACGAGTATCGATTGTTAAACAAAAAGGAAAAATATGGGCATATGTTTCTCTCAAATAGTGAGCCAGATTGTGAAGATGTTTAGTGTGTGGAAATGAACGTGTGGTGAGTGATAAAACATTAAAACCGATATTGCTTCAGGTATCGGAAAATTTCTCAAAATATCTACCCAATGTAATGGAATACAAGTATTCTTGTTGTGGCTAAAGATCTGCGTAAGTATTTAACAGAATTTAAAGATGAGTATCGCATACTAAGCAAAAAGGAAGAATATGGTCATATGTTTCTCTCAAATATTGCGCCGGAGTGTGAATAAAATGTGTTTAGTTCGTGAAAATTCCCCTATGCAAAAATGTCTGGTGCGTATTCTGGGGAATGGGAGTGATAAAACATTAAAACCGATATTGCTTCAAATATCGGAAAATTTCTGAAAACACCTACCCAATATAATGGGATACAAGTATTCGAACAGCGCCGTACTTTTTTCATTAGCTTATGGTGTGACTCACTCCTCCCGTCGAGCCGATCCGTTGTATGTGACTCATAGTCATCTCAGAGCTTGAACCGACTGGACGTGCGAATACGATGAAACTTCTTTTGAGCAGCATTCTCAACGCTGTGTGCGATGTGTCCGTGACGAATTCGTTGCGCGTGTTCAGGCGTAAAACCGGTGCCATTAACCATGCACTGGAAACAACTTATAGACAAACAAACAAACGGAATGTTGTTTATTTAAGTGTTGAGGAGATGAATAGAATCTTCGTGGTAGTTGAGAAGTGGAGTGAGGATCGTTATAAAATTCCTGCAGGTGTAGGTACAAGACGAGAGCAGATTAGTGACACTCCCTCATATGCCGTTGTTTGTACGTTGTGTATAAATAACGATCGGCCATGCATTGATATACGGCTGATGCGGAAGAATGCTTCTGATAATAACGCTCTTGTCCCTACGCGAAACCGTTTCATCCTCGACAGAATGTTTGAAATCGTCGGATTCCGCAAGCTGAAGCCTATATTAGATGCGCGTGTTGCGGATATGATTTATTTTGATACGGTTCTTCAAGACGCATACACCGCTCTGCTCGATGGGTTTACTAAGCTCACCTACACCGTTCACCCTGAAGAACTATTTCTTTATATAATGAGCAGCTGTCGTAACGACTTAGAAGATTATTTCAACTGCCGCTATGCAGTGTGAAGAGTTCACGATTGAAAAGCTCGGGTGGGTAAAAATAAACCCTCGATTGGAAAGGAGTGTTTATAAACTTGTATTTAATAATGACGTTGTGGCTAACGATGACCTCTTTGTGCGTGCTTTTGATTGTATTCGTTTAAAGATAACTTGCCAACCGGATGTAAAGTGGGCACAAAAGTAGTACTGAACGATATGAAGGCCATTTGTATAGAGTATAGGTTTCCGTATAACTTGAGCGGTGAAATAATATTAAGCCGCAATTGTAAACTCGATTACGTGCGAGTTTAGTGTTTTGCGCATTAGAACAAAGTGAATGTATTTTGATGAATTTTCAATATATTTAATTATTTAACATAATTGTATATATATATTCCTCCTGTACTGCTGTATTGATGGTTATACTCCATCGCTTTGTATTTTTTATTTTGTGCAGTAGAAGACAAAGTGTATGTATTTATTTTCAATATATTTAATTATTTAACATAATTGTGTGCATATATATTTCTCCTGTACTGTTATATTGATGGTTATATTTTTATTTTTATTTTTTATTATATACATATTCCTCGTTCATATTTCTTATACTATTGTTATTTTTTATTTTATTTTTTGATCATATATATTCCATTGTATATTTATTTTCTATATATTTCTGATTCCAATACTTCGTCTAAATAAACAGAATGATGTAATTGTGTTTTATTTAATTCGTTTGGTTGTAAACGATATTATTATTTAATTATAGCAAATGGCTGGTTACGCCTTCTAAACCGACTGACGGATTTCTAAGCCAACCGTCAAGAATATATGCTTTAGTTAAATAAATATCGCTATCTGGCAACTCAACCTGTACAAGCTATTTTCGCCTTTTAAGCCAACTGGCGGATTTATACCTAATAAGACAGCGGGCGCTCAGATGAAGTCTTAATATGCGCTTGGCTCCTGCCAAGCGAACACCTCTCTTCCTCTCTCTCCTTCTCTCTTTCTCTTGGGGGATAACTCCGCCTCCAAGTTGCATAACCCCTTGTTGCTCTTGCAACATTCCCCCTCCCCCTTTGTATAAACCCTTTGCAACATTGATCAACATTTGCAATTGCATTGCAACGTTCCTGCACTCTCCCATTTTGCGCCCATTCTACTCATCACGGCTCCATACTGACTATTTCAGTGAAATTACTTGTGGTGTTATGAAATTATTGCGCAAAAATAAAAACAGATATCGAAACTCTATGTCTATTTATTTTTGTCAACCCTCTGTATAGATAAAAGAAAAACCTAAATCCCGCACCTGTAAACACCTAACAAAATCCTTCATAAAACACACATTCAAAGCGTCCCACTTAACTTCCTCATACATAAATATTTCTGCAATAACAAGCACTCAATCTCACAACAGAAGAGAAGTGTGTCTGATCTCGATCTGAAAAATATTAAAATCATTTCTCAGTTGTGCAAATCAAAACAGAAATTAATTTCGAAGAATGCTTTAAAAAGACTTTTTATTTTGTAGCGCATCATTTACGGGTAAAAATGAATCTTAGTTCCATGATGTCACTTTAAAAATAAACAGAAAACAAATTAGCTTTCATTTATCTTTGTTTTAAACTCAAGTAAAAATTTTCACTCTTTAAATTTTTTCAAATCTACAAACCTGTGTCCCATATCTTTTGGTTTGATTTTAATTAAGGTGTAGTATGAAAACTGTTAAACAGAGTTTTTCCGGATTTGGGAGTAGTGTTCGTACTGTCAATGAGGAGAGAGAGAAAGGGTAAAGGGTGACATTCAAAAGTGAACTTTTTTAATCCATTTTAATCCTTTTAATTTCTCAGGGGAACCATTAGTATTTTTAAACCTTTTACTCTCTCAGGAAAACCATTAGTTTTTTAATCCTTTTTAATACTCAAAATAAAAGACAAGGAAATACAAAAAATATTTTTACTTAGTTTTTACGTTAAGTGCAGAAATTATTCAAAGTTCTTGAAATATATATATATATATATATATATATATATATATATATATATATATATATATATAATATATATATATATATATATATATATATATATATATATATATATATATATATATATATATATACACACACACATATATATATATATATAACTTTTAATAAGTTTTATATTTAGTGTAAAATTAATTTTATATTTCTTTGTCTTTTTTGGGGGGGATTAACAATTCATTAACGGATTAAAAACACTAATGGATCCCTTTGCAGGTTAAAAGGATTAAAAGGGATTTAAAAAGTTCGCTTTGAGTAACACCCCAATCCCCTTCCCCTCACTGTTGGTGCCATCCACTCTAACCCACCCCTCGCACTTCACCCACCTTCTCACCTCAAACCCGGAAAAAAGTTGCTTAAATGCACCCATCCTACTAAAGAGTATTTACTTGTAAATAATGAAACAATGTTTTAAAACCAAAATAATGATTAATTACACTGAAAAACAAGGTTTTTGGTTCTTGAACCAAAATAGATGGTCCCTATGTATGAGGGGCGGTCAGAAAATAAGTTTATACGGTGTATAATTTCGTAACTAAGGGACCTACATTAATTATGTTTGTGTCAAGTGAATTCGGTAATCATTGTTGGCAACACTGCACGTCGATTCGGCTGCCATCTACCATACATTGGTTATATGAGTCAGTTGAACATGGCGGCTCGACTGGAACAGTGCTCTCTCATTTCTGCAACGATATTCCAAGTCTGTCAGTGGTCAAGAATTTCTCGAGTGCATTGTCACAGGAGACGAGACATGGGTTCATCACTGTACTTCGGAAACAAAACGTGCCAGCATGGAATGGAAACATCCTGGGTCCCCGCGACCAAAGAAGTTCAAGATTGTGAGGTCCGCTGGCAAAGTGATGGTTACGGTGTTTTGGGACCACAAAGGTGTTTTGCTCGCAGACTTCATGCAAAAAGGCACAACAATCAATGCAGCTGCATATTGTTCAACACTGGAACGTTTACGAGCGGCCATTAAACGTAAACGTCGTGGACTGCTCCGTATGGCAGGACACTGTTCTAGTCGAGCCGCCATGTTCAACTGACTCATATAACCAATGTAGGTAGATGGCAGCCGAATCGACGTGCGGTGTTGCCAACAATGATTAACGAATTCACCTGATACAAACATAATCAATGTAGGTCCTTTATTTACGAAATTATACGCCGTGTAAACTTACCGTATTTTCTGACCGCCCCTCGTATTTTTTTGCACTGAATCCGAATCTGTTTTTAACTGCAATTTCTATAAGCAAATTGCCGTTCATGAATTACACTAGTTTAGCATTCCTATGACAACCTATGGATTCTATCTTGCAACTGATGGCATCTTTTCACCAATGAAGTGATGAATACCAATACCTACATACCGTAAGTTATATCAGTGCCCATCAATATGTCGCAATGAGAGTGTAAGGCAGATTGTCTTAGTGCAAAATACATACAAGCTCTTACATTTAGTGGTAGTAAAAATGATAATGAACTGATAAATAGTGAAAGTGATAGCGATAGAGATTTTTCAATTGAAAATGCTGCTTTGAATGATTTTGTGAATGGAAGAAAAGGTTTAATATATTTAAGAATTCTAAGAACAGATTCGGATTCAGTGCAAAAAAATACGTAGGGACCATTTATTTTGGTTCACAAAGCTAAACCTTGTTTGGATGTACGAGTATATTCCAAATATTAAAACGAAAAACTTGTTAACAGATGTACTAGGGGCACTCAACATATTTTGCCCCACCCTTTTTTCTTAACTAAATAATTAGGCCATGGGGCTAGAAATTAGTGAAGGAAGTGTGAATACGATAATTCAGCAACTGGGATACTCAAAAGTGTGTTCACGGTTTGTTCCTCGCGAACTGACTAAAGATCACAAAGCCCAAAGAAAAGAAATTGCTTCTGAGTCGTTGGTTCGATACGAGACAAAAGGGGACGACTTCCTTTTACGAATTTTGACTGGGGATGAGACTTGGGTACACCACTTTGAACCTGAAACAAAACGCCAAAAAGCCAATCCATGGAGTGGCATCACGCAGACTCTCCACTCAAAAAAAAGTTGAAAATGGCTCCCTCTGCTGGAAAGGTTATGGCCACCATCTTGTGGGACATGAAAGGGTTGATTCTGATGGACATTATACAGTGAATCCAGAGACGTATAAAGCGAGTTCGACCGGAAAGAAAACTGGAAGACGTCCTTCTTTTGCAAGATGACGCAAGACCACACAACAGTTTGCAAACAAGAGAGGCGATCACAAAAATGCGCTTGACCCTCCATACAGCCAGGATCTGGTACCTTCAGACTTTCATTTGTTTGGGCCAATGAAGGATGCTATTCGTGGAAGAAAGTTTCCGTGACGATGAGGTTGTTGAGGAGGTTAAGACGTGACTCCAGCGGAACCGAGCGGACTTTCACCAGCAATAAATAAAGGCCCTTGTTTCGAGGTGGAGGAAAGCCGTAGAAAAGGATGGAGACTATGTGTACAAATAAAAACTTGTAAAAAAGGTATGTAACTACTTGTGTACAAAATTTTTGGAATTTAAAAGGAAACTTGGAAAGAAAAAAAAGTTGGGCAAAATATATTGAGTGGCCCTCGTATAAAATGGTTTAATGCACCTAAATATATATATATATGTAATAAAAAATCTGTTTATCCCCTACTTCTTCACCAGTTTGTAATAAAGAATAAAAAATGTCCGTTGTCAGGGGAGACGGATCCTTATTACAATTTGTTTATTCTCGAAGGTCACTGTAAATGCTCGATGAGTAAATTGAAGTTATAATAGATCTTTCTTTAAGTTAGTGACCCTCTGCGTGAATTCTTTATCTTCCGCTTACTTCTGTACCCCCGATTTTAGTGTGTATTTGATAATGAAATAGTTGGTTTGAATAGCTTTTAATCAATAAATTTAAGTCACATTTGGCTACAAGTTCAGTCTCGAATTTGAAATATAGTAAGGTCAAATTCAGGTTTTTTCTTAAACTAGTCTTAACATTAATTAAATAATTTAAGTTCTATCGTTGCCCATCCATTACATCCCTCGCAGTAGTTTAGGCTAACGACTCTCAATATTTCCTCATAAACTCAAATCTTAATATTCTCTCAAACTCCATATCTCGAACTCAAATCTCGAATCTCACTCAATAACTCTCAAATTTAGTTTTTAACGAGCAAATCCCTTCAAGGCCTACTCGGAGAAATTCCAGCGCCACTCGGCCTTTTCACTGATTCCCGACGAAGCGCCATATCTATTCTGACCGGTCCGCATCTGTTTTCGTGCTCCATCCCTCCTACGAGTCCAAAACGCGCCGAGGCAAGCATTTAAGAACAAAGAAAAAGGGGGGGAGGAGCGTCGCACGAGTCGATGACACTCGAGGTTTATCTCAAGGGCTGTTTTAAATATTGAAGATTAAACATAGGGTATTATGGGAACTCGAGTGGCTAATGAGTCTCTGAGAGAACTTGAGGCCGAACGAAGGACTTCCATGGTCCGTGAATGCGGAAAGATAAATGCTCCGTGAGCGGAAATGATTCGTAGTGGAGAGGCAATTCTCAAAACACGAATTTAGGTTACTTATGTCTA
Source organism: Bathynomus jamesi (assembly GCA_023014485.1). NCBI lineage: Eukaryota > Metazoa > Arthropoda > Malacostraca > Isopoda > Cirolanidae > Bathynomus > Bathynomus jamesi. The sequence goes on along the minus strand of JAJOZX010000210.1, from coordinate 519,628 downwards.
TCCAGATACGTTAGAACTCGTAGTTACAATGAAAATATGAGAAATTCAATTGAACATTAACCTAGTTAAACTTGCTTATTATTTATAAATAAATTTAATGTTGTCAAATCAAGAAGCTAAAAATTAAATTTACATAATAAATACTGTGAGTCAAACAACATATGCGGATTTATTCTGAAAATTACATTCATAGAATAAATACCGTGAGTACTGAAAATGTTTGTTTACTCACCGCATAACCAATATATAATCAAAGAAAGGGTAGGTTTAAGGAGAGAAATACATAGCAAGAAGATCACATTATACGGGGAAATTTTAATTTCTGAATGCCTTATAAGGGCAACGCCTTTCCCTAAATTAAATAATCCGATGGGGAAACGGATCAGCCTTCAATATAGTTTCATTTTCATTTACGTTAGCATCATGAAAACTGCGTCTACCGGTTTAGGACGACTAATTCTTGTAACTTGGGCTGAAAAGTGCTTTCTTTAGGAGGAATAATTCGTACGACGAGTCGCCTAACGAAAGTTTTTCAAAGGGATGATTAATTAATTTTCATAAATCTCAAAGTTCATAAATTTTATAAGTAAAAATGGAAAAACTTTTTTTCTTTTTTCTATAATAAAATTTAAATACTCAACCGAAAGACGAAAGCCTACTTTACGAGGGCCTCCATTATTAGTTAACTGAATGAAATTATATGAATTTATATTTTGCAGTATAATTTAGTTATTAAGTGCGGTCAGCAATTAATTCGACTGCAAGCCTTCCCCGCATCGTCAGCATAATAACAAGTTGGTCAGCATCTGATCTCTATTTACAGAAAGTTGCTTTCGAGAGACTTTCGCAATCTCGCTTTATGACACAAAATGATATCATAATGGCTTCATAAGTTAATATGCTTTTAAAATAAACAAAGGAAAGCGATATAGCAGGGAGAAAATTTGAAATACACAGACTGAGAAACTTAATAGTTACATAAAGAGAGGTCATTTCAGTAAGGCTCGTAAATCGAACACTTATCGCTAATTACCAATTCGTTAAGCACTAATCACTGAAGGAAAATATTACTTATTTAATTAAATTAAACACTTATCATTAATTATTAGTTAGTTACGCACTAATTACCGAATGAAGTTATTACTTTAGCAATTCAATTCTACCATGTAAATTTAATTGAATTAATTAAACTACCTTTATTCGGTCGTTTTTTCGTAAGTATTAGAAATGGGGAAAAACGCAAAGGGGCCAGATGGGAGAAGTGGTTTAAGTCTTAATTACGGGAATGCCCATTTCCTCGTAGCCAACGTTAGGTGCTGATTCTGGCGTACGATATGATTGAATTGCTGGGGACAATCTTCTGACGAAACTTGGGCTCGTCGGTGAAAAGCGAAATTCATGAGGGGGGCTTCTTGGGGGCGTTGGCGATCGGGTCACCTGAGCTTCCGGGGGGCCCGATGCAGGGATTTTAAACCTGGCAGTTGGTACCGGTGGAGGATCTCGGAGACAGCATCTCTTTCAGGTCGCAATTCAGATGACGGCGATTCCCAATACGAAACCAAGGGTGAGGGTGGACTTCTTGAGGGTGACTCGTCGGAGGTATCGAGTCACATCCCGGAGGTCCATTCCTCGTGACAAGGAAGCGTTGAAGTGGTGTAAGGCTTCTTTCGTAAACGAGGAGTTTAATATGTAAGTGATCTCGAAATCGGGCTTCAGACTGAGACGTGCGCTGAAAGTGTACGTGGGGCCTTGCAGAATTTGGGAGCCCATTGGTTGGAAAAGGGACTCCGTGATTTGAGAAGGTTTGCGTCCCAACGTGTATAATGCATAAGGTTAAAAGGACGGGGATCCTGATTAATTCAGGAGCAATTTTGTTAAGACAAAACAAAAATATTTTATATGAGCAATGATAAAGAAGAAAATTTCTTCTCTCGAAATTTTAATGAATTCCTTTTTATAAATTTTCCACTCGATTCCCTTGAACTCAAGGAATTTAAAGAGAGTTGATTCGGACGCGTGAAACATGCTATCTAGGCATTCACGCTAACCTCTTACTCATCAAACTCTGAGTCAGACGTCACGATATTAGAACGTGAAATATTTTATAAACGATATGCAGTGAAAAATGTATGCTACATGAAAAAAATAAATAAATACGTATAGTTATATGAACATTTTTTAACTACAACATGAATCATGCCTTTCAGTCAGCTTTCGGAGAAGGGGGGAAGATTAATTTGATTTTATATTAAGTGGTAAAAGATTTAAAAGGAAAGAACATTTTTCTTTATTGTCACGGGGAAGAGTTTAACCCATTTGTTCCCTTTGGTTAATTCGTGTGCGTGTCTTGTTTACTCGTTTGATCGCCTTCTAAACGTTAGCCGATAAGTTCATCTTCTAGACCAGCAATCAGGACCTTTAACCCTTTACCGCCCATGAGAACATTTTAGTCCCCTTTCAAAAAAATGGTCTAATTGTAGAAATACTCTGTGTTTGTGCTCGGACACCCATTAGGACAATAAAGTCACTTTCAGCCTACCGCGGAATAGCATATTATTAACAGATATCTGCGATAGTCTCTCAGTATGCACTCAGCTTTCAGAGAAGGTGAATGTATGTCGTAGCAAGTCATCAACCATCACTTTCGATGACAATGGAGGCTAAACCAGGTAAGAGTTATATTTGTATAATATAATTTAGATAAATATATATTACATAAATAACTTTGCAATAGCTGCATATACGTATTACTATAATATTTAGTATTATGGCGTATAATTGATGGAGGACAAAATTGTCCTATTGGGCATGCGAGTCATCGCTGTACCAGCCAGCCTCCTTGATGTAAACAAACCAGTGGTGGAGGTGTTCTTCCTATATTTTTCCTATTTCTTGTGTTTTATATGGATTATAACGAGCAGTTAATTTACAGTAAGACTACAGCTTATGATGCATAAATAAAATCAATATCGATTACATATATACATGGTAATTTTATTTGTACTTCGAGTAATATATTTGTATGTCTTTTCTAGGTACCTCTCAATCATTGCCTGTGCCAGTATTCTATGGAAAGGAAAGGTCAAGACCAAGTTGTACTGTAGGAGTTACTTTATGCTCTAGTGAAACTGAAGACATAGATGAATATGTGAACAATGAAATTGATCCTGATTTCATGCCATCTATGAACGATATACTTAGTAAGTAAAATAATATTGGCATTTATGTAGCTCAACTTCTCGACTGTTATTGAAAAGATATATACTAATAGTTCTGCAGCTGTTGGCAATATCGAAGCTATAATTCAACAACATTTGCTGCTTCATTTTCTCAATGCATTAGTTGCCATATATATTGGCCTATTACAAAAATAATATAAAATCTGACCTAATCTCTGTTTCAGATCAAACAGAAAATGGAGAAAGTACTGAAGGAGAGACGGAAGATGTAGAAGCCCCTATTGTAATGCAGGTGAATGATGCAGAAGTTATAGAAATTGCTCGTCCTCAACGTAAGAAATCAAGGCGAATCTTATGGGAGCAAAATGCTGACAACAGCGATTCACCACATATACCAAATTTTATTGAGTCTAATCCCAGTGAAGATGAAGTGTTGTTGTTGCCCATTCAGTATTTTAGAAGATTCATTTCAGATGAAGTGGTTGATAAAATAGTTGAGCAGTCTAATTTATATGCTGTTCAGAAAGATGCTAATAAACCTCTTGCTCTTACTCGTAGTGAATTTGAGCAATGGTTAGGATGCTGTTTGTATATGTCAATTAGCAAAATCTCCAACACACGTCTTCACTGGAGTTTAGACACTTTCAGTGATGCAGTAGCCAGTATTATCAGCAGAAACAGGTGGGAGGAAATTAAATCTAATTTGCACTTGGTAGACAATGCTAATATAGATAAAAATGACAAAATTTCAAAAGTTAGGCCGTTAGTAGATCATCTCAGGGCTGAATTTAGAAAGATCCCTATGACTGAACACTTGTGCATAGACGAGCAAATGGTTCCATTCAAAGGTACATCAAGCATGAAACAATATATTCCAAAGAAGCCCCACAAATGGGGATATAAAATATTTGTTTTAGCTGATCATAAAGGAATGGTCTACGATTTTTTCCCCTATTCTAATAAAATCGAGCCTGTAAACAACCCCGATGTGCCTGATCTTGGTGCAAGTGCCAATGCAGTACTTCATTTATCAGAAATAATACCTCCTCTGAAAAATCATAAGTTGTACTTCAATAACTGGTTTAATTCTTTGAATCTCATGCAACATCTAGCAACGAGGGGAATTTGGTATTGTGGGACGGTGTAGTCCAGAAGACTACCATGCCTAACCTTCAAAAGGGACAAACAACTAGAAGCAAAGGGTAGAGGGAGCTATGATGAATGGGAAACTAAATATGATGGTGATATAACAGTTACTGCTGTAAAATGGCTTGACAGTAGGTCAGTATGTCTGACTTCTACTTTTGTTACATCGCAACCTGTAGGAAAATGCCAAAGGTATGATAGAAAAAGAAAATAACTAGTCGTGGTCCCAATTCCCAGCATTGTTAAGGTGTACAATGAGCACATGGGGGGTGTTGACCTTCAAGATCAGCTTTTAGCCTATTACAGGATGTCATTTCATTCCAAAAAGTACTACCACAGACTCATATTCCACCTTCTAGATATGGTAGTAGTAAATAGTTGGCTATTGTATAGGCGTGCAGGTGATTTGTTAGAAATAGGTGTGAGAAAACAAAATTCACTATGTGAATTTAAAATGAGATTAGCTAAATCTCTCATGATGAGTGGGAAGGATGTTGTTAGAAAGCGTGGTAGGCCTTCAAGTAGTAGCATGAAATCAGAGTTTGAAAAAAAGAAGAAGCGTGGCAATGCAACAAAGCCTATACCTGATGATGACATAAGAAAAGATGCTGTAGGCCATTTTCCCGCTGTAAGTGCTAGCCGAGGTACATGCAAACTCCCTGGATGTAAAGGGAAAATAGGTACGTTTTGCATGAAATGTAATGTTCATCTCTGCATCGATGCAAAACGAAATTGTTTTCTAACTTTTCATCAAAGCTAATGAGAAAAGACCGAGTTTTACCGTATAATTATGAAAAATGCTTCATTTTAATGTTTTCAAGTTGTTAGTTGGTAAATAAATGCTTCTATAAATGCTTCTAAATAAAATGTAACTAAAAATTCATAAATATAGTAGTGTAGTTTGATGGAATTAAATTATATTTTGCATTCGTGTATTTTTCTCCTAGTGGACATAAAATCTTTTGTGTGCCCAAAGGGACAATTTTGTCCCCTTCTAATTTAAATACCCCAGGGTATTTAAATTTTAAAAAATGTTGATATATTGTTTTATAATGAACATATGATCAATGCTTGCCTAGTTCTTTTTTTTTTTTAAAGACCTAATAAATTTGGGCAGTAAAGGGTTAAATGAGTTCTGATGGTCGGCCTGCGTGTGACCGCAAATTATTCGTTTCGTCGTGACGGCAGCGGAAACGGTGCGGTTCGTTCGTTATCTCCCCTTTCCTTTTCGTTTCGTCACTATAATTGCATTTATTTTTCTGGCGTCCGTAATTCATCTCGTTTGGTTCTTCTTCTTCGGTCACAATTTCAGTTTCGTCTCCTTTTCTTCTCTTTCGTCCAATATGGTCCTGAAGAAGGGTTTTTAATCTATTCCCTTCTTCTGGGTCTACTTTAGGATTTATTACAAATTCTTGTACTTCCCTTCTTTCCGGCTCTGCAGACTTACGGCTTAACGAGAATTCCCTCATCATTTCTATGTTATAAATTTCCCCCGAAATTTCATCTTCAGACCATTTACGCTTATGGTTCATGACTTGATTGATCTCTTTTTTACTCCTTCTTTCTGGGGTTCTTCGCCGTTGGAAGAGCATTCGTTTGGCGCGCTACAGGGTTTTTTCCCTTCGCAATCACAGTATTGTAAAACTTCTCCCGCCAGCTTTGTCCTTTCTCTCGTAACTTTAACTCTATCGTTGGCGGATTCATTTCGCACGAGAACGGATCCATTCCTTTCTTCGTTCACGCAAACTAGTTGCGGTTCTACCCTTAGATTTAAAGGGGTTTCTCTCGCCTCTACGATTAGAGTGGATCCCTGCTTCAACGGGGAAGGAGTCCGTACTTCTAAAATTGCTCCAGCTAAAGAGGCAATGGAAGTGGACCCTCGTACTAATGGGAGAGGGAGGTTGTTTACTTTTTTTCTCTCCGCGCTTTGGTCTTCTTGTTTTGGGGCTCTCATCAATTTCGTACTCAAGGAGATTTAGATCTCATTTATGTAAGCCACAAACCCCGTGCCTTTACCTGCAATATGTATGAGGTTTACTTGGATGAAATCCGCCCCTAAAATAAAGTTTAATCTCTCAGGCAATTCTTTAACGAGCAACGCAGTAAGATCATATTTCTCGCGCTCAATGCCTATTTTTGTTTCTATTTGTCCCATGGTGGTTAGGACTTCGTCATTTACCGCCTTACGGCTATGACTCGTAATTTCGACTTGGGGGTCGAAATTCAACAGTGTCAATTAACCCTTTCCTTGTTAGACAAACATCGGCCCCTTCGTTCAAAAGTTCAAGGGGCCTGCAGGAAAAGATCCCCCGGAGGAAAATACTCCCCCCGAGGAAAAAATCCCCCTAGAAAAAAATCCCACTGGAAAAATATCCCCCGAGGAATAAATCCCTCATTAGTTATGAGAAATAAGGATAGAGATAATGCTAAATAAAATTTATTCTTTATTAAGAAAAAATTAAAAACGAATAGATAATGTATGTGAAAAAATGTCGTGTTTAAAATTTTAGATTGAAGGCGATTCCTTTCAGATAATCTATAATGGATCGGTTATGAACATCATCTACGATACATTTAATACGAGCTACTGCACTCTTGTATTTTTTTCTTTGCGTATGAGAAGGATGACCAGCCATAGCGTGAGTAGCATAAACTTGTTGTTAGCTTGCTCCTTTTGAATGCACCTTATAAAAGCCCTAACCTAACCTAACCTAACCTAACCTAAGTCATTTCTAGATAATTTTTTATATGTTTCATGACTAATGGGGGATTTATTCCTCGAGGGATATTTTCCAGGGGGATTTTTTCCTAGGGGGATTTTTTCCTCGGGGGGGGGGTATTTTCCTCCGGGGGATCTTTTCCTGCAACGGTTCAAGGGACATCATGGGATCGTTTTCATTCATTATTTGTTGCTCTGCATTCTCTCTCACGCAACTCGTTTATTTTTACCCTGGTCGATTCCCAGGGGCAATCATTCGAGGGAGCTACTTCATTTATGTCTCTTTCGCTGAATTCTTTCATTTCCTGTATAGCCAATTCATCCGCGTCCATTATCACGATATTTTCCTCGCTCGTTTTTAATTCATTTTCGCAATTTACATTTTTGTTCGTCGGATTCAAACTACTTCCATTCCCACAATACAAACACGAGTCATCCTTCGTCACGTTATGTCTCATATTCACGTCACATGAACACATAATATATATTCCATTTACCCATTGTGCTTCCGTTGGGGGATCAATTTCCCTTCGGTTTTTCGTGTTCTCATCTATCACACTATCATTCATCTCGCTCTCAGGTTTTAATTCTTGCATTCCTTCTATCTCTCTCTCGCTTAATTCGAACATTTCATACATTCTTCTCTTACACTCCGTTATTGTTTTCGCCTCGTCTGTGTCTTCTGACCGAGACTCTACCTCAAAGTCAAGGTCACTTTCCCTTTCCTTGCACTCGTTTTGAGGTCTGCCTAATGCAGACTCCGCTCTCAAGGTCAAATCACTCTGCAGACTCGCTTCGTCCTCTTGCACCGTATATGCACTTTCAATATTGCTCGTTTCATAAACATTTAGACACTGCTCTTTCATATCATTATTGAAGCTGCGTCTTCCATTTCTTTCATACATTTCATTCATCTCTTTCGCTTCCTTATCTCTTCTGTCCCAGTCCCTGCCTTTGTCTTCCTTTCTCCTTACCAATATCGACTTCAATTTAAGTTCTTTTGTCTTATGTGTTGGCTCTTCCTCCTCCTTAAACGACTCTCGACGGGGGAAAAGTCCCTTTCGGTTGAGGGGTCATTTCTTCGGGGCCACAGAGAATCATCTCGCCCTTTTTCCCATTTTTTTTCTGGGCGTCTTCCGCGGTTAGGTTCTCTTTCCTCATCGTATCTCCGATAGGGCGACGGACTTCGGTCCGTTCTTCTGTCGGCATACTTGCCTCCATTCCTGTCGGGGGAGGGGTAACCTCCGTTTCTTCTGTCGTAAGGTGAGTAGTCTCTGTCGTAAGAGGAATAGTCCCTTCTTCTTCGTTCATAGGGTGACGGTGAACGGTGCCGATTCTCATATCTGTAGTCGTATCTGGGGTTACCCTCATACTTGTTGTTGTATCTTGGGTTACCCTCATGCCTGTTGTCGTATCTTGGGTTACCCTCATACCTGTTATCATATCTGGGGTTACCATAGTTATCTCTATTTCTCACATACGGCGAGAAGTTCCGTCTTCTCCAATATTCGGAAGGGGAAGAGTACCTACTTCCTCTTCTTTCGTAATCTTCATACCGTCGTTCTCCTCTTGGGGTCCATTCCTTCCGATGATCTCTTTCACTCTCGCCTATAGCTCTCATCCCTTTCACGCACCCTTTCCCTCTCCTTCAATGTCTTCACTTTTTCAATCAGGGGGCACTGAGGAGCTAGGTGTTCCCTGTCCCCACATAGAAGACATCGAGCGTGCTTATACCCGGCATTTTTTGTATGGAATTTGGGTGCATTACTAGTGTTATATGGGAAAATATTAACGTGTGGATTGGGGAAGCCTACATTGGGGGAATACAAGTGAGGATACCCTGGATAGAAAGGGGAACATAGGGATGAGGGAAGTGTGTAGGGATTGGATGCTGATACATGGTTGGGACTGATTCCTTCTTGGCCAAGAGGCATGTTCTCGAATGAGATCGGCCAAAACTCGACCAAGAATCGCTAAATTGTGCTAAAAATAGGTTCGGAACCGGATCAGTCTCAAACTCGAGTCCAGGGGAACCGATTGGAAGGAAAGGTACTCTATATCAAATTTTTTGGGGGGAAAGAAATGAAGGTTTGATGGGGTTAATTTAGGGGGACTGCCATCTATAGGAGGCTCTCCACTCGTCCTCTAAAACCTCTCGCAACACAAGATGGGTCGCTTACCTCTCTTTCCGCGTTGGTGGGAAAGTTTACTCCTCCAGCGGCTTGGTGTCCAGTAGCAAGTTGTGATGTCGACTCGGCCTGAGCAGCAGCAGCCCACGCAGTGGTTCTCGATCGTGTGACCCTCACGTTGTCTTCCGTCGCTGTCTGTTGCGAACTGGTAGTCCTCATATACACACTTGGAGAGCACTTTTTGTCACTTTTCACTTAGGTTTTGGGGGGGTATCAGAAAAGGAAGATCCCACTTCTGACACCAGTTGTAATAAAAAATCCGTTTATCCCCTACTTCTTCACCAGTTTGTAATAAAGAATAAAAAATGTCCGTTGTCAGGGGAGACGGATCCTTATTACAAATTGTTTATTATCGAAGGTCACTGTAAATGCTCGATGAGTAAATTGAAGATATAATAGATCTTTCTTTAAGTTAGTGACCCTCTGCGTGAATTCTTTATCTTCCGCTTACTTCTGTACCCCCGATTTTAGTGTGTATTTGATAATGAAATAGTTGGTTTGAATAGCTTTTAATCAATAAATTTAAGTCACATTTGGCTACAAGTTCAGTCTCGAATTTGAAATATAGTAAGGTCAAATTCAGGTTTTTTCTTAAACTAGTCTTAACATTAATTAAATAATTTAAGTTCTATCGTTGCCCATCCATTACATCCCTCGCAGTAGTTTAGGCTAACGGCTCTCAATATTTCCTCATAAACTCAAATCTTAATATTCTCTCAAACTCCATATCTCGAACTCAAATCTCGAATCTCACTCAATAACTCTCAAATTTAGTTTTTATCGAGCAAATCCCTTCAAGGCCTACTCGGAGAAATTCCAGCGCCACTCGGCCTTTCACTCATTCCCGACGAAGCGCCATATCTATTCTGACCGGTCCGCATCTGTTTTCGTGCTCCATCCCTCCTACGAGTCCAAAACGCGCCGAGGCAAGCATTTAAGAACAAAGAAAAAGGGAGGGAGGAGCGTCGCACGAGTCGATGACACTCGAGGTTTATCTCAAGGGCTGTTTTAAATATTGAAGATAAAACATAGGGTATTATGGGAACTCGAGTGGCTTGTGTATAACATATATATATATTAGGGTGTCCCAATTTTGTTTCTTAACACGACCTGACCGCTCGTGCCATGCCCGGATGTGGTTTGGGCTAAAGCATTGGCTGAGTGATTTTCAACTCGATCAGATGATATTTAGAGGTCCCGACGTTTGATGACTTTTTTTTGGTTTTCAGAATTGATCATTATGGCGTTGACAAGATCAAACATCAAGTTGGTTGTGGCTTCTTGAGAGGTCTCCGATAGCGGAGCTGGCTAAATCTCGATTACCAAGTAATATGGACGTGTTGCTCCTTTTCTTCTACCATCACCGCGACCAAAAGAAGACAGATTCCAACAGTGTCAAGGCTGTAATATCGGCTGTATTAGAAATCTGGGCTAGAGCCAACTCGAATCTGGCAACAACCTCCGTTCATGCCTCGACTAAACTGAAAGCTTTGGTTCAGAGGTATCGAAATTTGCATGAAAACAAGAACAAGACTGGAATGACTTACAATATGCAGCGGGATGTATTCTTGGCTGATATGGAGGATATTTTTGATGTCGCCCGCTCAGACGTTCTGTATCGGGGAGATATCCCTCTTGAAGACAAGGAATTCCTCATTTCCCAAAGGGCAGATCGACATACGAGTTACATGGGAGGTGAAGATAGAAAATATAATGCAGCCACAATGAAAAGACAGGAAAGGGAAAGAGCTCTTGAGCGGGCACACCGGCGTCAAACGGAGGAGGCTCTAGCTGTAGGAGTCACAGAAGAGGCTACCGTCAGCAGTTCTAGCACATCGTCAGCTGACAGTGGAAACGAAGCCGTCACTTGTGGACTTAAACCTTCGAAAGCTCCCAAACATGACAGACTAAAAGAAAGTCTGAGTGATCTTGACCTGGCACAACTTGGGATCGGGAGGGCCTTTCTGTTCGACAGGCAACATCAGCGTTTGCTGCGACTGCAAAATCCCTAGCTCTCGGTCCTGACTGTTGCCGTCTGGCAAAGAGCCGAGCTGCAGAACTGATGGTGGTCAATGATGCAGCAGAGCGAGGCATCGCCCTCATTGAGAAATACACAAGCAAACCTCTGTGCCGTGATGAAGAAGACCTCCAGTTCCTCCTTCGAACTGTCCACTCACACCGACGGAATGTGAGCCGGAAGGGAACAAAAACGGATCTCATGAAACACGTGTTTAGTTAAAATGCATAAATGTGATGCTTTGAAATTGTTGTTTGTGTGTTAAGATTAAAATACATGTTTATTTTGTATAATCATCTTTGTGATGGAACTTTTGAGAGAAATATTTCAGTTAATTTGCCTTCCAGTTAAGAGGAGAAATAAAGTGTTCAAAGTTCGGGACCTTTAAATTTCCTTCGATCTCTCTGCAATTTTACAGGAAGACTTCTAATGGGAAACAGCAAAAGAGCGCAACACGAGCGGATTTGTATCCCGGAAAAAAAAATGGCCCCCTATGAGTTTGGGACACCCTAATATAATATATATATATATATATATATATATATATATATATATATATCGACTAGTGATTGGTGGCGCGGAAAACGCAGTTTAATAATAAACAGGAACACCAGAGAAAAACAAACATCCTTCAAGGTTTAATAGTACCAACGTTTCGGAATGCACTAATTCCATCTTCAGGGTTAAAACAATAAAATGCCAAATCACATACAAAATACAAATTGCTTAATAACAATTTAAAATAAACTTTAAAAATTATAAAAAGTAGCTAAGAAAATGTAAAACATTAAAACTAAAAGGTAAATAAATGTGACGTTAAAAAGTTACAATTATAAAAAGTAAAAGCATTAAAACTGAAACGTAAATAAAATAAAATAAACTAGTACCTTAACCAAAACATAGCAGATCTATCGATGATTCGTCAGAATTTAGGTCTGGTTTTAGTTTGTAAATAAACAAAGACTCCATAATTTTAAGCTTAAGGTCAGAGCTTCCGGCAGCAAGTACGGCGAAATTAGACTGTGAAATTGGGTGGTTATTGTTGTGCGAGTGATTACGCATGAGAGAATTAGGTGGTTTGACAAGGGGTAAATTTGTACGGACCGATTTGCCGAGATGTTCGTAAATACGGGATTTTAAATGTCTTTTAGTTTTACCTATATATGACCCCATACAGTGGTCACACTTATATTGATAAACTATGGATGACTTAAGAAGTGTAGGAATAACATCCTTGTATTTAAATAAATGGTAAATCGATTTAGACCGGATGAATATAATTTTTATACATAGTTGTGAGTAGAATTCCTTGAGCAATTTTAAAAGTTTGTTTCTAATGTTAAAACTTGAGGTTCCCATATAGGGCAAAGTGAAATACAGGATATCTTTGGGGACTGTAATTAAGTCTCTAGTTGTAGGGCTTATTAGTCTATTTAAGGTTCTACCTACTGTAGTCTCCACCAGTCTAGAAGGGAAATTATTCTTAGCAGGGAGTTTTCGGATGAAATCTAGTTCATCGTGTAGTTTAAAGTAATCTGAACATATATTGAAAGCTCTATTGGTCAGAGTCGAAATTAAATTTCATTTGAAACCTAAAGGGATAAAGGAAGAAAAGTTCGTAGTAAGATTGGTGAATGTCGGCTTTCGGTAAACGGAAGTTTCAAAAGAGGAATTAGTTTTTATTTTCTTAATGTCCAAAAAGGACAGAGAGCTATTAGATTCAACTTCTGAAGTAAATTGAATATTAAGGTGCTTAGAACTAAGGTAATTACGAAACAAAGGTATATGGTCTGGTGATTTAAACAGGAGAAATGTGTCATCAATATATCTTCTATAAAATATATATTGATGACACTTTTCTCCTGTTTAAATCACCAGACCATAAGTGATCGATGATACGATCCCTAACTACTGATTCCAAAAGTTTACCGACAATTGACGTTAAGCTAATAGGCCTATAATTGCTAGCTACTGTGCGGTCGCCTTTCTTAAAAATGGGCGTGACGTTAGCTAATTTGAAGTCTTCAGGAATAATCCCCGTTTCGAGTGACTGATTAAAAATCTTCGTTAAGGGACCTACAATAACGTCTTTCAAATCTTTCAAATGTCTGGGATAAAAAGCGTCAGGGCCTGGAGACTTGCTAACTTTTAGCCTATCGATATAATGCGCAATCTCACCCTCATAAACAGTTATTTCATCCAAAATAGTCTCGCTACTAAATGGAACGATATCGTCCACGTCGGGAACATTATTTACGTCTTCTACGGTAAAAACTGTCGCAAAAAAGTTATTGAAAATACCCGCCATCGCCTGAGCGTCAGAAGCCAAAGCGCCGTTAACATCCACTAGAGGGCCTATGTTATCTTTTATCGGCTTACGATTATTGACGTATTCAAAAACTTTTTTGGATTATGTTTACTATCCGCAGCTATAAGTATCTCTAAATTACGCTTAGCATTCCTAACTGATCTTTTAACCTGACGTCTAAGCTCGATATATCTATTAAAGTTAGCTGCCGTGTCATTGCGCTTTTTAAGTCTATACGCTCTGTTACGCTCGATTATGAACTCGCCTATTTCCCTAGTCCACCACTTGGGCCTACCATTATTTCTAGCGCGCTTGGGCATCCGATGTATAAACTCCCTTTCAATATTCATAAAACTTTCTTTAAACGTCTCCCAATGCAAATTTGTGTCATTACCCATAAATAAATTATCCCAGTCCACTACTCTCATCCTATCCGCAAAACTATCAAAATTAGCCCTACGAAAATTGGGGACTTCTATTACGTTACTATCCTTAGTGTTTTCTATCAATAACTTAAACCTAAGAATTTGATGATCACTACATCCTAAACTCTCGCCTACTTCTAAACCTTCGACTATATTTTCGCCGTTCGTCATCACAAAATCTAAAATATTGTCACCGCGCGTTGGTTCGGTAACCATCTGTCGTAAAAAATTATCTTCCATGAACTCAATTAATCTCAAACCCTCCTCATTACCAGTAAAAGTCTCGTAATTAACATTAGGGCAGTTAAAGTCTCCGACAATTATACTATTCCGATTGTCAATAAAGTTACCAAGTGAGTAAAATCTAGTATCGGTATCGAGGGGTTGAACGGGAGGTCTATAAACAACAACAAAATTGAAACTAATACTACGCGCCCTAACTTCAACGTATATCGCTTAATTGCTGCCAGAAAATCTATCTTAACCTCGATAGCCCTAAGGGAATTACGAATGTACAGCAAAACGCCGCCACCAATCCTATGTAACCTATCATTAGTAAAGAGTTTAAAACCCGGTACATCAAGTTCCCCCAACAAGTCCCGAGTCACGGTATCTAACCACGTTTCAGTGATAGCAACTATATCGTAGTTGCTGGAATAAATTATCGCCTTAAATTCATTTAATTTATTTCTAATACTACGCGCGTTACAATAAAAGACGTTTAAGTTATTTTTTACCACGGGCCGGCGTTTTAAACTATTTTTCACGTCGGGCCCGCGTTCCCCGAACCCACAACGTTTAAAGAAGGCTTCGACCTATACAGCTTTCGTACGTTTTCGTCAATTAACCTACCTAGCCTAGCATTACCTATTTCATTAAAATGCACCCCCATCTTTTATAAAAAGGCTAGGATCACTGAATTCTGACCACAGCTTTACGAAGGGTACATTTTCCTCAGCACAAATCTCTTCTAATTTATTATTAAAAAATATTGTTTTTGACGTAATCCTAAGACCCAAACCGTGCCTAGGGGTAATACCTACAACTAAAGACCTATCTGACCTCGCCTTCAGGGACCTAATTAACACCCTATATCTCTCCAAAAGGTCAGGCACTCTCGTATCGGGCCTATACGAGTCGTTGCCTCCTACCATCGTCACCAACATCGAGTGACGGGAGGCATTGTCAATCCTCTCCACTTCGTCACTAACTGTGTCAACCCTGGACCATGGGAGACAGACCCTCCTCCTCTTGGTTGGATGCCGTTCAACGAACTCTTTGTCCATATGGCGCACTAAAGAATCCCCAATTAAAATAGTTTCCCCCTCATTCACGTCCCTTTCCAAATGGGCGAAAGGGTTCGAAACCTCGATAGGGGGGAATTCCTATCACCTAACGTACGCGGCCTAGCTCCACCCTTAACTTCTCTAAATCCCTCCCCATCTACTAATCTCGGACCAACCTTAACCCCTTCCTCAACTCTATCCAACCTTCCCGATAAGCTACCTAAACTAGAAACTAGGTTACGCACCTCGCCCTTCAAATTACTAACGTCTTCAACGTTAGTATTGGTTCGGCTTTCGTCAACCGTAGCGCTACCCCTGCCCTTATCAAGCGTTGCAAGTCTTTCCGTTACCTCACGGACACTGCGTTTTATGTCAACTATTTCCTCCCTTAACTCGCAAAACAAAAAAAACTGATCTCTCGGTAATCGCCATAGGACCGCCATTATAATCTTTAAAATCCGAATAACACTGCTTACCCCACACCTAACACACGACGCTTTCTGCGACGGCATCGCGCAGTTAAAAATAGCTTATAACCGTCACAAGTTTAAGTTAAATTAAGCCGGCACGCTATGAAAATTTCTAAATCGCTAAAAACCACTAATATTAAATTACTTAACTATAACAATGTGAATAAAAACGCAAGTATATAAAATTATTAGCAATATGCAAAGGTCATTGTGAAATAAGTGCTTGGAATATTGCCAGATTTCGTAAAATATTTAAAAAAACCTGTGAAAAATATTAAGTATGTCTCGTAGATGTGTTAATGATGCTAACAAATTTTGCTACATTTGTAGATAATTTACTGTTAAAAATCAGGAAAGGTGCTTTACTCCTCTTATAAAAAAGCTTATCATTTGTACTTGGGATGCAAGGTAGGAGATCAAGATAAACAATGGGCACCCGATATTTGTTGCTTTTCATGTGTAAACCGTCTCCGACAGTGGATTAAAGGTGCTCGTTCATCTTTGTCTTTCGCAATACGAATGATTTGGAGAGAACAACAAGATCACTTAAATGACTGCTATTTCTGTATGACTAAAACATCAGAATTCTCTGCAAAAAACAAGAAATCCATTCTATATCTAAATTTGGCATCGACAATAAGACCTGTCGCTCATGGTCCAGATTTTCCTGTTCCAGTACCACCCGAAACATATACTGTAGAGGATGAAGATGATGATGAAAAGGTAAGTGCTGAAGCAGGTCCTACTAATGATCCAGATTTCAATCCTTCCACCCTAACTGAACCACACATGATCTCTCAAGCGGAGCTCAGTGATCTAGTTCGAGATCTAAACCTATCTAAAAATCAAGCTGAGGTACTTAGTTCAAGATTACAAGGGTGGAATCTTTTGGAGAAAAACACATAGTCTGTTTCGTAACCGAGAAAAAGAATTTGTCTATTTTTTTCAATGAACGACAATCTTTGCTATTGCAATGATGTTAATGCCCTAATGGAAGCACTTGTACACGAACACAAAATTGAAGAATGGCGGTTGTTCATTGATTCATCAAAATTGAGTTTGAAAGCTGTTCTACTACATAATGGGAATATTTTTTCATCAGTTCCCATTGTTCATTCATTTCATTTAAAAGAATCATATGAAAATATGGAATATCTTTTAAACAGCATAGAATACAATAAGTATATCTGGAACACTTGTGGTGACCTAAAAGTTATAGCTCTTCTTTTGGGAATGCAGCTGGGGTATACGAAATATTGCTGTTTCTTATGTGAATGGGACAGCCTTGCTGTCTAAACATTACATTGCTAGCGATCGGCCAACTAGACAACTAGTAGAAGGTCAAAAAACGTTTTGCATAAAAGCCTTCTTGAACCAAAAAATGTTTATCTACCACCTTTGCATATAAAGTTAGAACTGATGAAAAATTTTGTGAAAGGTATGGATCGAAACAGCAGAGGATTTCAATACATTAAAGAAAAATTCCCCAAAATCAGTGAAGCGAAAATAAAAGAAGGAATATTTGTGAGACCCCAAATACAAGAATTGATGAATGATGATGAATTCGATGCAGTTTTAGAAGGAAAAGAAAAAAATGCTTGGGAGTGTTTTAAATCCTTCGCGACCAATTTTTTAGGTAACAACAAAGCACCAAACTACAAAGATTTAGTTAAAAGAATGCTGGTCGCATACCATGAAATGGGGTGTAACATGTTCTTAAAGATTCACTTCCTCCACTCCCATTTAAACTTCTTTCCTAAGAATTTGGGAGCTGTGAATGATGAGCATGGCGAGCGCTTCCATCAGGATATTTTAAAGTTGGAAAAACGGTACCAGGGCAGATGGAGCCCTAATATGTTAGCTGATTACTGTTGGTCATTGTTAAGAGAAGCTCCTCGTACATCATACAAGCGAAAATATTCTGCTAAATAATTTCAGTAGCTTTCTATTTTTGTTTATTTAGCTGTATTTGTATAATAAAATAAATTTTTTATACTTGTATAAAAATGCATTTTTCTCAAAACCTCTTTGTGATAGAAAAATTCTGAAAACAGATTTGAACTTAACGTGAAAAATTCATTTAGGATCTGCTATGCTTATGCAGGAACCAGAAAAAAGTTTAGTTTTGTTAATCAGTGTTATTCATGCATTTTCAGCCTCAATGTTAGAAAAAGTTCCATAAAATGTTTCCCAAGTAAAAATGAATTAAGAATATTCATCCTCTTCTAATTATTATTATTATTATTAGTAGTAGTAGTAGTAGTAGTAGTAGTAGTAGTAGTAGCAGTGGCGGCTCGTCGGTAGGCATTGCGGAACTGCAGCACCCCTAAATTTTTTATTTACAATTGAAATAATCAAGAACAATATAAGGATGAGCTCACTGAATAACTTTTTCAATAACTTTTGAAACTTTTATTCATTGCTCAATGCTCATCCTTTTATTTCAGTAATTATTTCAACCCATTCTTAGAGACAGCACCCCTAGAATTTTTAGTCACGAGCCACCACTGAGTAGTAGTATTGTAATTATGTGTAGTTATGTGTAGCCTCAGCTGAATATACATATCGTATGTATTTCTAAATATACTGTATGTATGTAGCTTACAACAGATAATCTCTATGCACAGGGTGTCCAAGAAGTCTTGGAGGGGTTTTATTTGGCTATAACTTTTTTCTTTTTTGACTAATTTATTTATTTTTATTTTTCAATTAAAGTACCCTTGCTGCGATTAATGAAAATGGAATCCTGGACAGTGCAACAAAGAGTGGCTATTGTGGAACTTAATTTGACAAACAACTCTTCCATCGTTGCCGCTTAAAGAGAGTTTAGATTAAAATTCAACACACGTTCTGCTCCTTCTGATCGAGCTATTCGACAGTACGTCGCTAAATTTTTGGGAAATGGTTAGGGAGACGAACCACGGACTGGGCGTCCTCGGACAAGTCGAAGTCCAATTCTCGTTGAGATGGTTCGTGAAGGCGTTGAGGAAAATCCACATCAGTCCGACGACGCAGCCAGAAATTAAACATTTCAAGAAGTTCCTTATATCGAATTTTAAGAGAGGATATCAATCTTTACCCGTACAAAATTCAAATTGCTCAAGAAATTAAACCACAAGATCATCAGAGTCGGATAACGTACGCTAATGCGATTTTCGATTTACGCAATGAAAATGAAGATTTTCACCAGATATTAAGTTTGTAATTAAAATCGCAATAAATATATTTTCAAGTGTTACAAACCTTCTTTTATTTGATCGCCAAACAAAAATGTTATAGCCAAATAAAACCCCTCCAAAGACTTTTGGGACACCTTTTACTTTTCTCTCTCTGTCTATATATCTATAAAATTAGTGTACATAACTTCGCTACCCTGATTATCTAACAAGATTTACCATACAACTACATCCTGCCAATAAAGTATAAAATTTGCTTGTTAATGGCAGTTCTCTGCTATATAAGTAAATGAAGGCATTACCGTCCCATTTATCTGAATGCATAATGGGCCTGTGTGTGTGTGTGTGTGTGTGTGTGTGTGTGTATACACTATATATGCTGGAGCGTATTTATGGGTATACGTGCATGTACATACATATGTGTATGCGTCTGTATGTATATGTATGTATGGTTATGTGTATGTATGTAAAGACAATATGTACACACACACACACACACACACACACACACACACACACACACACACATACATACATATATATATATATATATATATATATATATATATATATACTGGAACGAGGTTAACGAGGTATATATTACATATGCACGTATCTATGTATGGTTCCTGCAGCAAATGATGTGCACCATCAACACGTATAAATACAATAATAAATTGTAATATTAATATTATTATTGTTGTTGTTATGGTTACTATTGTTATACTGTTTATTCTATTGCGGTACGTATGCTTAGGAATGCATTAAGTGTCGCACTATCATATATATATATATATATATATATATATTAGGGTGTGTTTATGGTATATGGTGAAAAATGCGAAATGAAAATGCAAGGGAGCGGAACCCTTTATTTTGTGAGGATACATGAGAAAACAGAACAGGCAAAATTTCTTTGTAATCCAACAATATTTAGAGGTTGCCCACAGCTGATAGGTATTTTCAATTTAAAGGGCAATGGAAATTTTAATTCTCAGTTTAAATGATAAATTGCATCTCCAATATACATCTCCAATAAGTATTCAGAACAAATATATCGTGTGAGTATATTCACTAAATTCATAATTAACGATTAAAGTACATGACACCTCGAGTGTTGGCGTTCATTTTTTCATCAATGTGGCTTTGGAGGCTGTCGGCAAGACTTTACGATGTTCTTCGACGATTTGAATCATGAACTGCATCTGCTCTTCGTTCCGAGTCCTTCCAGCCTTCGTGAATTCTTGAATCAATGCTATGCCTCGCTCTGCTGCATCATTCACTACATTTAAGGAATCCACCCTGATCTTTGCTGAACCAAAGCTGGTGTTGTTTTCCCTGTTTGATGGTCCTCTTGCAGGAAATCGACCGGAAGATCTAGAAGGGTGAACAGATTGTACGTATTGGAAGAGCAAAAGTCTGCCAGGGTTTTTCCTCTTGGATCTGGAATCCAGACTCGTCGGGGGGGAGCTTCTGACCCTTCATCGGAATTCATATTCTCTACCATTTTCCGCTTCTCATCATCATCGACTGCAGGATCGAATAGTGCAAGGCCCACGTTTACCTCATTGAGGTACCAGAGATGCCGATTAAAACTCTTGTACCCAGCGGCGTTGGTGTTTTGCAACTTTTGAAGGAGGGCTAAGTCGCTTCGTGGAGCGCTTGCTGCTTCTCTTGCTGAAAACCACGGAAGGACGTAATCTTGAGCAACGAAGAGACAGAAGTCTCGCAACCCAGAAATCAGGCGGTCACTGCTACTTGCTCCACGAGATGTTGAAGGACATTCGTTCATGTGCATCGTGAACTGGTATCTGAACATCCAAATCTTGAAAGAGTAAATTCCACGCGCCATCCACCGTGCTCGGTGCAAAGCCCCTGGAGCCATGAACACAGGACTCTGACGTCCGTGAGGTACTCCTCCCAAGAAAATGACTACAAGTTCAAGAAGCTCTTTGTAGTCATCTCTGGGATGCTTCACTTTCAGAAGGTCATTTGCTTCATGAATCATCTTCTCGGCCCAGGGACTGATCACTGCAGCCGTGTCCTCTTCGTCCGCGGCAGTGGAGTATTCATTCAATTTCAGTTGCGGCCAAACATTACGGAAGCTCTGGAAAATCGTAATCTCAGGTCCTTTGGAAAGCAACAAGGAAAGAAAATACTGCTTCAAGCAGCAGTTCCAGCACGTGATGTCGACACGCAAAGTAAATCATTTCACGCCCGAGAGCCTGCTCTACTCGCACACACACTCCTCCATGGATGCCGGTGTTGGTGGCTGTCGTGTCAAAGCAAAGAGCTTTGATCTTCTGGCCAAGATCCCAGTTTTCGATGGTTTCGATGATGACGATTGCTGTCCTTTCTGCCTTGGAGTCTGGGAGTTTGGGGATGGCTAGAATCTTGCTCATCCCATCCCCGGTAACTAAGATGGCTAAACGGTCGATTTTTTCTCTTCCCATTAAGTCTGCCATAAGTTTTCCATCCCAGTGAAGAACAAGAGGGCATTCAGGCTTGTAGGAAGCTCTCACCTCTGCTTCGTGGGCTGATCTGTACCTGGATCTGCTGGCCCGAATAGCACTTGGACTGAGGCACATCTCACTTATGTCCTGACCCATTTGCATGCCAAAGGGGATGAGAACACGAGCAGCTGCCCTGTCGCTCATCCGCGTGCGGTCCAATGCCGCAGAGAAAACGATTTAGAATTAAAGAAAATTCATTTGTTGGTATACTGAAGTAAAGAAATATGGATTATCAGAACGCAATTGACAAATGCAATTTCTAATTTTGGGGACGCTGTGTATCAATGGGTTATAAACACTAGAAGTGACTTAAAAGGGCGCATAAATAAATGAGCATATGGGTAAAACTTTGGGATCTTTGGGCAACCTCTAAATATTTGATGATTTTCCAAAGAAATCATGTGCTTTATTTGCTCCCGGAACCTCATCATTTGCGGGGTTCCGTGACCCGAAATTCACACTTTCAGTTTTTAAAAGCACCCTAATATATATATATATATGTTAATATGAGTTCCTCTCTATACCTATTGTATGCCTTATATACAGTAGGTAGTAAAGAACAATAAAATTAGTTATTATTATTATTATTATTAGAGAGATCTCAAAATTCCTGACTTTTTTGTAGGCTAAAAATTTCCTTCACGTCATTTCTTAGAAAACTAAAACTAAAAATATTGCTTTTAATAGAAAAACTGATTATAAAAGTTAAAAGAAATGCACAGAATAATTAAAGTGCAGAAATACAATATTAAATATTTTTTTAGTTTAACAATGAAGTCATTCTTTGAAAGTTCTTATTCAAATTTTAACAATTAAAATAATTCAAAACCCATTTCATTTCATTGTACTGTATTTTATATTTATTTTTGGTATATTTTTTTCTTTATTTGGTTTATTTTTTTCTGTATTTGGTTTATTTTTTCTTTATTTGTGGAAACGATTTGTTTTATATATTATTTACAAAATTTTTTTAAGTGGTGTTATCGGATTTTTTATGGTATTCTTTTCAAATGTACCTTAATTTTGTCTGGTTTATATTTATGCTGTAGGGCTTTGAGGGGCAGTGTTTAGTGATGTAACCAATGTAAGAGGAGGTGATTTTTTCTTCCAAACAAAGTAGTACACTATTTTCGTACTTTCACCCACGGAACTTCTTTCTTATCGAAAAATATGTCGATATCCGTTTGAGTTTGTAATAGCTTCTAATTACGAGTTTCTTATATTTGGTTAAAATGTTTGTTTAATAATTCCTTTTATTATTCTTATCTTATTTTCTTTTTTAATTTGTTCAACAGTTTAGGAATGAAAATATATAGTGATATTAATTGTTCTTTGGTTCAAGTATTTAGTAAAGAAATTCGTTTATGATTGCATGATTTTACTAAATCTGTTCCAGTTATATGAAATTATTGTATGGACGATGTAATAATGGTGTTGTGATGGAAGCTTTATAACTGTGAGGAATTTACGAATTATAATTTGTAAGAGACTTTTGCCTGTTATTTTACTTACGAAATTCAAAATAATAACCATCAACCTCTTCTTAACGTTTTGATTATAAAATAACCTATTCCAAAATTTACCTATACACGTTTTAGTCATATACAAAGGGTGTATAATGTATATTGAAAAAAAATGTAATATTAAATCAATTCCTAAGAATTTATAGATTATGAAACTGTATTTTTTGGGTAGTTAAACTGATTATATAGAGAATATTTCCTTACAATTACTCTATTAGAAACAATTTACGTATGACGCCAATCCTTAAATATTCTTATGTTTCCTATGTGGGCTTCAGAAACCTTTCTCTTGAGATATTACCATTCGTACTCGCTGTACTTTCTGAAATTTTGCAAGGTCGTCCACATCTTCATAGAGTTTTGATTGTTCCAAAGCCTTTCTATTCCTTTAGAACTGCAGCAACCGTCGTAAATGGAATTTGAAGTTGTTCTCCTATCTTCCTATAAATCTTTCCAGACTCATGTGAGCAATAACAGATCTCTTAAGATCTGTAGACAGCTCTTTATCCTGAGGACCCACTGCTTAGTTATGGCTTCTACAGTAATCCGTCTTCTATGAAGACTCAAAGAGAAAATTCTAAAATTCAGAATTGCCAAGTCTCTTATCAATAAACAGCCAATTACTGATAAAATTTTTAAATTCTTCAAGCCTAAGGTGGACACACAAAATAATAAATAATTTTGTTAATAAATGTACGAAAAGTTTTGCATTTTAACTTTTTTTATTTTCTTCAAATTCTTTGATGTTTTGCATTATATGTTGGCGTTGAACTAATTTTTTAGTTGTTAATTTTTTCAGTTGAAAGGTAAACTTTTCATAATTATCCTATGCATGGAATAAAGGATTAGGACGAATATAGCTGAAATATTTCTCTGTACGAATATTTATAAGCGCCAATATATATATATTGGACCGGTCCTAGCTGCATCAATATGTACATATTGCCTATAGCTTGAAAAATAAGGTGAGGTTACCCGATGATGTACCATCACTGTTATGTCTAAGTCAGAGTTAAATGGTGTTCGCTTTAGGGTAGCGTGAAAAGATGATGCTTGCAATTAGGTTAGGTTAGGTTATGCAAACACGAATTATTTTATTATAAAGTTGAGGTTAGGGTTCGACTCCCGATGGTGTAATTCACTGTTATGTCTAAGGCTCATAGTACGACGTCAGACACATTACTTATTACTTATATCCTCTTCACTCCTAAGTGGAGCATAGGACGTCAACTGTGCTTCGCCATCGGGTACGGTTGGCTGCTTGGGCTTTAACTTCTGGGCAGGTTCTTCCAATTCTTTTAGTTTCCATCAGTTAGGATCTCCTCCAAGTCATCACCGGTCTACCCTTCTTCCTTCTTCCTTGCGGATTCCATTCCAAAGCCGTCTTAGCTATTTCTCTCTCTTCTCTCCTCAAATCATGTCCGACCCATCTCCACTTCCTTCTCCTAATTTGCTCTTTTATCCTTCCCTGATTTGTGATCTGCCATAGTCTTTCATTCGAAATTCTATCAGGCCATCTAATTCCCATAATCCTTCTCAGACATCGATTCACAAACACTTGCACCTTCTTTGTGCAAAAGAACCTACAGCCTTAGTCAACCTTCTTCTAACATCCTCCTCCGCTCCTCCATCCTTTGCCACTACACTACTCAAGTAGACAAACTCGTCAACCTCTCCCAACTCAACCTCCCCAACTCTGAAGGCTCCATCTCTGCCATTTAATCTCATTGTCTTAGATTTTCCTTTATAAATCTCTAATCCTAACTTTCTTCCCTCTCTTTCCAGATCCTCCAACTTCGCTACCATATCCTCACGCCTCTGTAACAAAAGGCACAAATCGTCGGCATAGTCCAAGTCCTCCAAAACATCCGGCAATCCCCACCCAATACCCCTCCTACCTCCCTCAACCACTCTCTTCATTACAGTATCCAGCATTAACAAAAATATCACTGGTGACAACAGACAACCCTGTCTTACTCCTGTTGTCACCTTAAAAGGCCCTGCAAACTTCCCGTTATGTTCCACTCTGCAAGAAAATTATCTGTATGATTCCTTAACGATATTAATAATCTTCTCCGGTATTCCATAGTTTTCCATCACTGTCCACATACAGCCTCTATCCACACTATCAAAAGCTTTCTCAAAGTCTACAAACACCAAATACAAGCTGGACTGCCATTCCAAGCTCTCCTCCACAATAATTCTCAGTGTATTGATCTGATCGGCACAGGATCGAGTCCTCTAAATCCTGTCTGTTCTCCTCTTAGCCTAGAGCCACCTCCCTCCTTATTCTTTCCAAAATAATATGGGTCAGCACCTTACTAGGTATAGACAAAAGTGTGATTCCCCTCCCGTTATCACATCGCGAGGGATCTCCTTTCTTTGGTATTTTCACCAGCAAACCCTCTCTCCATTCCTTGGGAAACTTCTCGGTTTCCCATATTATACCGAAGAGTCCATTTAATTCGTCTGTCATCATCCCTGGGTTCACCTTCAACAGTTCTGCCTCTACACCATCCATCCCTGGCACCTTTGCTCCTTTTAACTTCTTGATAGCCCTCCGGATTTCAGCCTTACTTGGTGGTCTAACATCTATGTTCAGCTCCTAGCTCTCACCTCTTCTTGAATTAACTCCTCGGGTCTATTTCTTTTCAAAACTTCTCTAAAATGCTCTTTTCACTTTTCCAATTGTTGCATCTCCTCAGTCAATACAGTTCCATCCTTTGATTTTACTTGTCTTGTCTCTTTATAATTTCTCCCTGTCAGTGTTTTCGTTATCATATATAACTCCCTCATAGCTCCTCTCCGCGCTGCTCTCTCTGCCTGTTGCGCCATCTCGTTCACAAATTGTCTCTTATCGTTTCTGGCCCTTCTTTTGACCTCTCGATTCATTCAGTTGTTGCCAATTCTCCCCCAACTCCAACCTGTTTATCACGTCTTCACATCTGTTCACTCTTTCTTTTGCTTTCCTTCTTTCTTCTACCGCATTCCATGTGTCCTCAGTCATCCACTCTCTTTCCTCCTTCTTTCTGAAACCGATTGTCTCCTCTGCAGATTTCCGTAAGGTGTCTCTAAATTTCACCCACTTTCTTTCCACTCTTTTTACGCTATCCTCTTCATTTTCTCCATGTGTCAAGACTTCTTCATCTTTATCCTGGAGATAGCAAACCCATTTCTCACAGCCAATTTATATTCCTCTTTGACCTCTCTTCTTGCGAGCCTATTTACGTTAAACCGTCTCCTTCCTCTCTCGACTCTTTCCTTGGCTTTTGCCAGTCCCAATTTCAGCTCAGCTATCATCAGATGATGATCGCTTGCTACATCTGTTCCTCTTCTATTTCGCACATCCATCAGCGATCCTCTCCACTTCTTCCTAATGGCTATATGATTAATCTGGTTTTCCGTCCTGCCATCAGGCGACATCCAGGTAATTTTATGACACTCTTTATGCGGGACCAGGGTACCATCAATCACAAGCTCCTGCTCGCCACAGAAATCTGCGAAAAATTTACTATTTCTATTCATTACTCCCATACCATGCTTGCCCATTACATACTCCCTGTCTTTGTTTTCTCTCCCCACCTTTGCATTGAGGTCTCCCATCAGGATAACAATGTCTTTTCTCTTAACTCCCCCGAAAACTGTAGTGAACTGTTCATAAAACTTTTCCTTCTGCTCATTCTCCGCTTGTTCTGTAGGCGTATAACACTGAATAATTGTTATGGGTATAGCCTTCGTCTTAAAGCTTACTCTTATTATTCTCGAAGATATTGGCTCCCATTCCAATAAACTCTTCTCCACCTCTCCTGTGAGCAATATGCCTACGTCTTCTCTATGTTCTTCTCCACTTGGTCTTCCGGAATAGAATAGTTTCTGGCCTCGATCCCTCATACATAGTTTGTATATTCCAGCATCCAATTCGTGTCCGATATTTCATGCCAAAGTTCGTCAACGTTAGATTCGTCCGGTTTTGCACAGTTTCAGTTTCTGTAATCGTAGCGTTTAGGCTGTGCAGGGGATTAACCCACAGCAGCCGAGTCCGGTGGTGGGGCTGCCTCATTAAAGTCTCCGAACATACCCTGTCAGTTTTTGGTCCACGGGCGTAACGCCACACCTCAGCGGGGAGCTCCCCTATCTGCCACCTGGGGACGCGCCCGATGGGGGAAGTGACAAAGACCCCTCACGGGTCAGACACACATACACGCATATATAATGTTATAATGTTATAATGTTTCAGACCAACAAAGACCCTAGGATCCACTCATGGCTGGTCTACCTAACTGTGTTCGTGTATTGTGTATGTCCTCCGTGGTGGCGGAGGGGACCGACAATTTTACGTGGGTTCCGAACCACAAGAACATAAGAAATTTATGTAAAAACTGCCGGTAAATTGGCAACGACCAATTTTTACGAAACTAAATAATGTATATATATATATATATATATATATAATATATATACACAAAATTGTTTTCAAGGTTAGGTTAAGTTACGTTATTCTATATTAAATTTTCTACTTTTCTGGGAGCGCCACCCCTACCCCCTTATCTTATTAACCTTCCTTTTTGTCATCCCACATCCTCTCTTTGAGAGATTAAAATTCTGCTTTTTCCCCTCTTTCCTCCCTCTTTCCTCGTTTCCCCTCGCCCCCTCCACAGTTACCCCAATCCCCCACTCTACATTATTCTAACCCAGGGGTCATAACCTGGGCGGTAGCGCCCACTAGTGGGCTCACATTAAAGGTAATTAAACATTTATTTCATTATTTATTTTATCGATTATGTTGATTTATTCTTTTTGATCTAAGGTGGGCGATAAACTTTTTTAATTTTCAAAAAATTGTAAAAGTGGGCGGTGAACAAAAAAAAGGTTGGTGACCCCTGTAATCTAACCCATGCTACTAGGAGTTAAAGCAATGGTTCTCATTCGTCTGGGCGTATCGCTGCGCCTGTGTGCCAGTTTATGGCTCTCCTGACTGATTACACTGGTATGCATATGAAATTTTTTTGTCTGCTGTGAGGGTTTTTTCAACTCATATTATATAATTCGACCATGCTGAATTCGAAAATGACATTGGTTTTCTTCAATCAGGTCAGGTTTTTTCTCTATTGGCCATTTATTTAAGTCCAATTTTATCCCCAAATTTATTGATTTTTTTAGCTTAAACACTAGATACGAGTAATATTATAAGAACACTCGTGAAAAATGAAAACATTGTGTGAATAAATACTTTTATTCATACAATGAATATGGAAAAAAGTTTATTGAGGAAGGAATGAAGTTTTTTTGGCTTTCCGTCTGTGTTTTTCTTCGGGCACGTCTCGCTTCAAACACCAGCAATAGTCCGCCAGCATATTGATATCCCAGTTTCCCTGGAACCTCTCTTCCATTATTTTGATATCTTGGTGAAATCGTTCACCCTGTTCCTCACTATAATCCCCGCAATTTTCAGGAAAATAGTCCAAGTGGGACCACAAAAAGTGCATTTTTATGGACATGCGCGACCCATGAGCTTTGAAAGCTTCCATCAAGTTTTCGACAACGGACTCGTATTCTGGACTTCTACGTTTGCCAAGAAAATCAGTGACAACTGATTTGAATGCCTGCCAGGCATTCTTCTCAGTTGGAGTCATTGCGTTTTCGAACTGAGTATCCTTGATCAAAGTTCGAATTTGAGGACCATCAAAAACCCCAGCATTTAGTTTAGCATCAGATATATGAGGAAATTTACTCTCGAGATATCGGAATGCTGAACCCTCCTTATTCATTGATTTGATGAAATTTTTCATCAAGCCAGCTTAATATGAAGTGGTGGGAGCAAAATTTTTGTTGGTGGTACAAGGGGCACTGAAACGACATTATGCGACCCAGGTTCAAAATTCTCTCTGGATGCCCATTCACGCTGTGCATAGTGCTTCTCATCCGCTCGGCTATCCCATTTGCAGAGGAAACATGGGTATTTCGTGTATCCCCCTTGCATTCCCAATACAAATGCCACAATCTGAAAAAAATGAAAATATTTAAAGAATTTAGAGAATTTGTTCTATCAGATAAAAAAATCTATGCATTGGACTGTATCACTTCTGTGGGGAAGTTGTGTTCTTATACGCTCTCAAATAACATTTGGAAAAACAACATAGTCAATAGCAATAGTTTACTTATGATATTAGTATTACCTTCAAATCTCCACAGATCCTCCAGTTATGTTGGTCGTATACGAGAGCATCCAGTAAAATTTTCATGTTATCGTAGCTCTCAGTAAGTTGTACGGAATGTGCTACAGGGACTGATGCAACCCTATTCCCAATGTTGAGAAGTACTGCTTTCAAACTTCGTTTAGACGAGTCTATAAATAGCCTCCATTCTGATGCGTTATATGGCAGGCCCAAGGATTCGATTAGCCCCTCAACATTGCAGCAGTACACTAAGGAAGAGGTATTTTCGTGCACTGCAAAAAACTTGCGGAATTCTTCCTCTCGTTTCCTATACCAGGAGAATGTTGTTCCCGGAGCCAGCAAGTTGTCCTCTCGAAGTCGTGAGCCCAAGATCTCGGCAGCTAATTTGGAAAGTCCTAAATCCCTGGTAAGATCATTAAGTTTGGCCTGGTTGAGAGGCCTCGGCTCATTTGAAGCGGTAATTTGAGGTATATACGACTGGCACTGGTCATTGGCATTGGTCATTGATTCATCATCAGAATCATCGAAGTCCAGGGTTTGAGGTGGGTCGGGTATTGGAATTCCAGGACCATGGGGTACAGGTCTCATAGCAGAAGGAATGTCAGGGTATACAACAATGTGTTTATTCTTCTTGTTAACTCCTGAAAATAGAAACACAGAAACATGGATATAAAACTTGCATATGAAATAGAAGAAGCATTCAGACAGTGGCGGCTCGTGAGGGAAGGCTGCGGTCTGTAAGATATGAAATAGGTCGATGGAGTCTGTATATTTTCTTTCTTTTTCATTCATATTGTCCCTTCGGGGACAATATGAATGAAAAAGAAAGAAAATATACAATCATTTTATATGTAAATGTAACTTGTATAACAATATGTATGTGTAAATGTATTTTCTATAACAATATGTATATGTAAATGTATGATTACCATTATGGTGAATATTATGCTATATATGGTGAATATTACATTATGGTGAATATTATGTCAAGTTTCATACGAGGATTTCAAAATATTTAAGAAAAATAAATTTATAAGCCCACCTTGGAAGTTTGTCATGCAGAAATAGCAATCTGTCACGTGATCCTTTCCTTCTCTCCAAATCATGGGAATTCCAAAAGGCAAAGATTTCGCTCTGCCTTTGCTCGATCTTCTCAAATTTTCAATGCACGTCTTGCAGCACATATGAGGGGCGAAATTTTTGTCCTGGTCCCTTAGCTTAATTCCAAAGTATGCTCTATACATTGTCTTCACAAATTTAGTGATTTGCGACTGGTTATTTGGCATGGTAACCGTCCCACATATGTAGCAGAATCTATTGGGATCATTTTTACACGCTCTATTCATTATGAAATATTTTATCTATATGCCTGAAAAGTAAAAAAAGATATTATACAAGTGAAACAAGTGATGATAGATGTTACTGTTCCAATTCCGCTTTGACAAAATCACGAAAAATTATATTTTACTTATGAGGCCATAGCCGGATAACCTGAGCTGATTGAGAAAAACGGATTGCAGATTCGAAATCAGCAGGAAAACCTCTATAAAAATCACTTACAAAATCCTTCACAGCAAAATTGATGCATACCAGTGTTATCATTAACGTCAATCATAGCAATGTACGTATAACATATTGGCAAACTTTTGTAAAATGTACATAAGAACGTAAATTAATAAAATATTTCCTTAATAATTCCAATAATTTTAATGTAAATAAAGGTACAAAATCTTGGGTACCTTTTTTGCTAAATGTCTTAAAATTTGTTTCAAAAGTAAGATGTGGTCCTCACCGAGTTCCTCCCAGCATAGATTAATATACAGGGTGGCATAAAATCGCGCACCAAGACAAATTAAAGTAAATGTTCGAATTGCTGGCCATCAACCTGGATAAACTTTTCGAATTGATGTAAACATGATGTTTGAATTTTTCTTAACACTCTTATGCTGATCTTGGCATACTCGGATCTGGTTTTCTCCATTTTTTCTATGTTTCTGGGCGATCAGTATAGACGACCGACTTGAGATGTCCCCACAGAAAGAAGTCAAGAAGCGTGAGATTTAGTGACCTTGGTGGCCATTCGACTGGACCTTGCTGTCCAATCCGCTTGTTTGGGGAAGTCACATTTAAAAAGTTACGGAAAATGATTGCAAAATATGTGGGTGCACCGTCCTCGTAGAACCACAGGTGTGCCTGTTGTGCCAATGGAATGTCGTACAGAATAGGCATTAAAAATGTCTGCAGCATTTGTACATAAGTGTCACCTGTCACATTACCATCAAAGATATTAACCGATCGCTTCATATCGCCACCCACACCATAGTCCGTGGATCATGTTGCACACGAGCCGCTTCCATTCAATGTGCGTTGTCGTTAGCCCAATAGCGTGCATTATGTCTATTGACATTTCCATTGAGGTGAAATATCACCCCGTCACTGAACAGTGAACATGATCCAACGGATGAGGGTGGGATGTTGTAAGAGCCATTCACAAAACTCCTTTCTACGGTGTGTATCATCACCGTGCAGGTCCTGAACAAGTTGGACTTTGTAGGGATGGAGATGATGTTTGTTTCAAATTCGCTAAATGGATCTCCTGTCGACTCTTGTCTCCTAGAAAGCTTTCTCGTTGACTTTTTTGGACTTTGTAAGAAATGACCTAATACTGTACCATTGTTGTTGTTGCTTCGTCGGTTGAAGTTCTCAGCCTACCGCTTCGCGGGCGGTCATAAACACTTCCCATTTCTTTAAACCGATTAATTACTCTTCCAACGGTTGCCTGATCACTCGGCGGTCTCTCGGCGTGTTTTCTATTAAGTTCTGTAGCGATTGATCGAGTTGTAGTACCTGGTATTCCATACATTAAATCGAAGCTCATCCTCTTGTCTATCGTTAATTTCGCAGCCATCTCCTACCAAAAAGAAAAAAAGGATATTATTGTCAACACTGAAAATTCCTATGGTGCGCGAGGTTTACGCCACCCTGAATATTATTTTTCGCTTTACCTGAAGCGGATTCTGTCGGGTTAACATTTCTTCCTTTTGTTACCTTTCAATAGTTTGACTTAAAATTCGCTTTTTCAGGTAGTGTGTTTTGTTTTTAACTTTCTTATTTGACATCATGAGGGTGGATTAAAGTACTCAACAGTAAGCACTCATTGTTTTCTTTCTTCCACTGGATAACATAAAAAAAATGATTTCATTATGAAAGTCAATAAATAAAGACACACAAGGTGTTCCAAAAACAGCTGATGGATTATAATGTATTTAACGTTGTAATCCGTCAGATCGTTTTTGGAACACCCTATATTAATTGAGTCACTATATTTAAAATCGTGTTTCTTTTCCCTTTGCATGTATTGATTCAATAAATTTTCTTATTATTTATTTACTTTTATAATCAAATCAAAAAACCTTTGTAAAAAAAAGGTGTCTATTTACTTCTACCAAATAATCATTTTAATAACGTTTATATTTGGAAGTTAAATATTAAAATCTGGGAGATGTTTATATAGTTTCACTTTTACTGACGTAAATTTTATCAGCAGATTGCCGACCATTCCTATCCTAATAATATCAAAAGTTCTGTGTGTTTTACCTCTTTTATGATCAACCTTTCTATCACTCTCAATTTATCTCCTTTGAATCAATAGAACTACTCCTTCAAACGAAGGCAATCACAAGATTGCTTTTCTAAACTTTGAGGAAGAGAAAAAGATTTTTGCTTTTCATTCAGGTCATCAAATCATGTTTTCTTGTTTTGTCACCTTTTCGAAAGAGAAAGACAATAAAACGAAAGGAATTGATAGTATAGTAACGTATTGTTCTATTGTAATAATAAATTAATTAATTTTCTTAATTAACACAATTTTACAAAACATTCTACTGTAATATCTCTAATTTTTTGTACTTCTTTTAGCCGTGAGAGATATATATATACAGGTGTCCCATAAGTCCGGCATCATAGGAGAAATTCATATTTTTCTACTTCTACAAACCATAATTCATATTTTTCTCTTTCTACAGGCCATAATGTCTGTGAGCAAGGAAGAACGAATCCAGATAATTCTACTCATAGGAAATCGGAGTCAAAGAGAGGCAGCTGCTGAATTTAACAGACTGCATCCAGACCACGAGCCAATAACACAGAGTTGTGTTAGCAGACTTGTTGCAAAGTTTAAGGAAACAGGATCCATAGAAGATAAACCACGCAGTGGACCTTCAAGGAGGTCCACTGACGATGATACAGCGACTGCTATCCCGGCTCATTTTAACAGAAGTCCCAATAAGTCTCTTCGGCGATTGTCCGCCGAGACAGGAGTGTCGAAAAGTAGCATCATCGCATTCTTCAGGCTCACAAATGGCATCCATATAAACTTCAGATCCCACAGAAATTAAGCGAAGATGATCCCGACCGGCGGGTGGAATTTTGTGAATGGGCTACGGAACAATATGCTCGGGATGCCAATTTCCCCTCCACCATTCTGTTCAGTGACGAGGCTGTTTTTTATGGAAATGGTGAGGTAAATCGACAGAACACCCGCTACTGGTCTCAAAACAACCCTCACTGGTATACCTCTTCAAAGGAACAAGGTGCATCTCGGGTGATGGTATGGTGTGGCATTTGGAAGGATCGCATCATAGGCCCCCTCTTTTTCGATGAACATGTCACTGGAGGCACCTACCTACGTATGCTCAAGGAAGAAGCATTTCTCAGTGTCTTAAACGAAGAAGGAAATTTCCCAACATGGTTCCAGCAAGACGGCGCTCCTGCACATTACAGCACCCAAGTAAGGGAATACCTGTACCAACAATTCCCTGGTCATTGGATAGGACGTCGAGGGCCTGTGGAATGGGCAGCTAGAAGCCCGGATCTCACGCCACTAGATTTTTATCTCTGGGGCCACTTGAAAGCGCTGGTATACGCAGAGAAAATTAGGAGTGTTGAACATTTGCGGCAGCGCATTATTGGGCATGTAACACCATTACTCCTGACATCATTCACCGTGTGCTTGCTGACTGGGTATCACGTCTGAATTTGTGTATTGAAAACAATGGTGGACATATTGAGCACGTTCTATAAATAAAAGCTTTTGTTTTGCCTTTTGTTATTATTTTTCCTATGATGCCGGACTTATGGGACACCCTGTATGTATATATATACACTTTCCCTTCGAGTAGTAACTTTTCGGAAGCCCTAAACTCTCTCTCTCTCTCTCTCATATATATATATATATATATATATATATATATATATATGTTGCATGAATTTAGAAGAGAAACTTTTAGCATGCTAGACACTTCTATCTATCGTACTCTGTATTGGAAGAAGAATTTAAATATTAAGTAAAGACACTATCCTATCTATTGCTTATGCATCATAAATATGAATTTAAATTCTTGTGCTTATGTCAAAATGAAATCTAAATAAAATTTGCAGTGGAAAATATTTGTTCAAGGAAGATGTGTGAAAATATACTTAAAATTACAAATATCTCAAAAAATAATTTACAATTCGTTGAAAAGTAGCCTGATGCTCACCCTTCGGTTTTTTTATGATGGGGTACTGAATAGGCTGTTCCTTCGATACAGACACCGACCCTTCTATGAAAAGTAAAAAGGTGGTAAAGAAACAGTGTCGATCTGCACAATGTCGACATTAAAATTTTTTGATCTTGCATAATGTCGAAAATCTTGACGTCATCCACGAGAATTAAATTCATGTTAAGTTAGTTTAAATTTAGTCAGGTTAGGTTACATTATGTCCGGTTGAGTTAGGTTAGGTTAGTTATTTTCATTGAAAATATTAAAAGAAAGTTTAATTTTTATTTGAAATCCATATATATATACACACACACAGTATATATATATATCTATATATATAACGATAATGATAAAGAATTAGCGCTGACTCAGCTTCTCAGTAATGAAATGATAGTGACCCAGCAAATTCGAATTAGGAATGTAAGTGACGCAAATTTTGATACCGATTTCAACAAAAAAATGTGGCTGAAGCTGAGAACTGATGTAAATTCAGTATTCAGTAAATATAGAAACAACAGTACACTATATTCCTAACTTTTGGAAAAATATTTCTTAAGTACTGATTGCGCATATTACATCAACATTACATCAGTGTTAATTTCCGAACTGCCACAAACATCACATCAACCTCATTTCAACGATATCAACCAAGCAACAACGATCAATCGAACAACCGTAATACCTGGGATATATACACAGTATGTATATTTTTCTTTTAAATCTCATTTCCAATGGAATTGGGGTGAGAAAGCAGAAACAATCCGGATGTAAAGCACAGAAGTTAGTGAAAAGAAGAAAAGGCAGAAAGTAAAGCGGATACAACCATTCACACGGGCGTCTTGGTGGACCAGCATCCCTCGACATGGCAAACTTCCACACCGACGGCGCCTCAAATGTCATGTGTAGTAGCGCTTCCAGGCCTTGTCAAAATTAAAAGAGACAGAATCCAGAACTTACATACTTCTAACAAACCTCTACCATTCTAACCAACTTGCAGCTACTTCTCGCGCATCACTCAGATCAAGTTCACACTTACTCACGCAATCATTCACACTGTCTATCCATCACAGCTTGAAATCTATTTTAAATGAAAAGGGATAACATAACTGAGTGATGCACTTGTAAGAAGGCTTTCAGATAGTTAACTGGAACCGTGTAGATAGCTGTTTTGCGCATGCATGATATCCATGACAAGTAAAATTATGCTATCTTGGAGCATTTGTTGTCAAATTCTAGATTTATACTAGAATATGGGGCATTTTTGGATAAATTTTAGTGGCGTTTCCAATCTTTTGAACAGCACCATAAATTTTATATATATATATGAAAATTATTTCACATATTATATATATATATATATGAAAATTATTTCAAATATATATATATATATATATATTATATATTATATATATATATATATATATATATAGATGAAAATTATTTCACGAAAGTAACACGTGAAAAATATTTATGATGAATAAAACTACGAAGGAAAGGAAACAGAGTGGTGCTCAAGCGCTTTTCGTCTAATGAGATGTCATTAGACGAAAGCGCTTGAGCACTCTGTGTTTCCTTTCCTTCGTGGTTTTATATATATATATATATATATATATATATATATATATATATTATATATATATATATGGTAATTATTGAATGTTTCACCAACACTGAAATTAATATTCAAAATACATTTTTCTAATGTATTTTGGTGTGTTCTGTTCAAATATGACCTTCATATCTTGCGCAAATGAACCAAATCAAAGTTATGAAACATTAACGTTTTCCTATGTTTTGGTTCATTTTCGCTAGAAATGAAGGTCATATATGAATGAACCAAACAAAAACCTAATCTAACCTAACCTAACCTAACAGCGCCAAACCCGCTTGCTTTATTTCTGCTTAATTCGTCGCGTACAATAGAAAATGTTTTGATCCGCGCGAAAATAACAATCTAAGGTCACTGTTAGTGAAACATTCAATAATAACCCAATTATTTCACAAAAGTAACACATGAACAATATTTATGATGAAAATAACCACGAAAATAACCATACTTACCATTTCGTGTTTTCTTTTCCCTTCGTGGTTATTTTCATCATATATATATTTATAGACTCGCGTATAGACTACGTCGTGGCTGATGTTGTCACTCCGCTTCCCGTGATTAGTGAAGTTAAGCATCATTGGGTCTGGGTAGTAGTTGGATGGGGAACCATTTTCTGCGCCCAGATTATGTAGCGACCCGTGGTTCAGATCCCACGTAAAACTGTAGGTCCTCTCTGTCATATGACCTTAGATGTTGCGACGGAGGTTAAACAACCCAATCAAACAATACTTGTGTGTGTGTGTGTGTGTGTATATATATATACACACAGTAAGTCCTCTATTTACGCGATAGATACGTTCATGGAAACCATCGTTTATATCGAAATCGTGTAAATCGAATCAGATTTTCCGTAGAAATAATGTATTATAGGGGGGTAAGCGTGTTCAGCTCAACAAGTTTTGGCAACAAAAATCAAAATATATGGCTGTAACCTTTGGTAACTTTGGTAACCTTTGGTTAGCTTCCGCCCGAATTGTTTATTCTGACGAAGGTCAAGCTTTTCATTCCACCTTAGACCTACAGTTTAACGTGGAATCCGAACCACGCCCCACCAGCAGCCCAGCGTCTTAACCACTAGGCCACCCAGGGTACCCATTCATCTACCAACCACTTTCTTTGTGTGGAAGGATGAACAACTGGGTTTTGCTGCGCACCGGCTACCGTCACCGGGTCTCGATCCCGGGGCCGATGGGTTTGTAGTCAGCGACGCTAACCACTACACCACCGAGGCGCTGTACACAAGAATTATATAGACCGTAATGCTTATTATACACGTACATTAAATAATAGAATATAAAACACATCATATAATTCTGTACATACTGTACTTACCAAAGATGGCTCCAAAGACTGCTTAAAGTAGGACCTTATCCTTCTTGGGGCTCCTCGTGGGTGAAGCTGTGGTTCATGGTGAGGTTGAAGGCCGCACACTGACGTGGCGCTAGTGAGGCACCGAAGAACGCCTGTACATATTTACATATACGGGAGCGCAAATAGTTCCGCCAGCCGATTGGTCGTTTGTTAAATCGCGTAAACGCGGATCCCTATTTTGACGATCGTGTATAAGCGAATCCGCATAAATCGAGTTCACTTATAAAGAGGGCTTACTGTATATATGTATATATATATATATATAAAACAAATGTTCTATGCATTGTTAACTGGAATTAAAACGCACATGTGCCTAAGCATTCAACATATAGATAAATTCATATTTGAAAGTTTCATTAACAACCAAAGTTAGTTTCTAAACTCCACACACAGTGTATTGTTTACAAACTAGGTTAGGTTATTGGTTCGGAATGAGGGGGGAAGGGAAGGGGAATGAGGAACGAAATGTGGTTGTACCCCTCTTCTCCTCATTTCCAAATCTACAATTGAAAATTCTATGTATAGAAATTTCCTGCTTTTATATCTAAACTATTTATATGCAAATATTCTTCGCAGCAGAGCCTTGATCACATTATTCGTTAGCATTCTACTTTTCATTACACGAAATTAAACTTAGAAAAGCAAGGCTTTAGTGAAAGGTAGCAACAACACTTCAGCAAACAAAAAAAATATATATTTTGTTTGTTACGTCGATGTAAAGTTATGCAAAAAAGTGAAGTTTCTAGGAATTGTTAAGCTCTAATAGAATTATAGTATAGTGAAAGAAAATTATTACAAATATTGTACAAGAAAGATGGAAGCCAATTCAGTCAGGTTGAGTCCATCAATCTTTTCTTTAAATATATGCAGCCCCGTGACCCCCGCAAAAGTTATTTGGGGCTGAGTTCCATAGACCCCCCCCCCCTACTGGTTCCGACGTCTCTGCTTCCATCTCCTCCTCTCTCTGATTTAATTATGTCTGAAATTAGAATTTCTTCCAAATATGTTTTTTCTGCCCGATCTCGGCTCAACTCTAGGAAGGCATGCGGTCCTGATGGTGTTCCTCCTGTTGTTGTCCATCCCCTTGTTATCAGATAACAAGATAATAGTAAATAATAACAATATAATAATAATAATAAAGATAATAAAAACCCTGCCTAGTTAAACTTTTTCGTCTTTGCCTTGCTGCTGGAAGTTCGCTTTCATTTAGCTTGTTCCAAAGAAGGGTGACCGCTCTCAACCCTCCAACTGTCGTCCAATTGCTTTGATTCCTTGCCTTTCTAAAGTTTTTGAATATTTTCAGATTTTCAGTATGGGTTCCGCAAGGGACACTCTACTGGCGATCTTCTTGCATATCTCTCTGACTCTTGGTTATCCTCCTTTTGGAATTTCGGTGAAACTTTTGCTATTGCGTTTGACATATCAAAAGCTTTTGATAGAGTCTAGCCAGTAGCGCCCAGAGGATTTTCTGACGAGGAGGGGGGGAGATGTCCACTACGTTATCTGTATGTATATATGTATATGTATATATATATATATATACTGGTAATTTACAGAGAATATTTAAGATAACACCTTACTGAATTAGTAATCTCCAGTATTTATACTGTTATAAGTTAAACAAAAGCAATAAAAGCACATTAACATATAAATAACAATTTGATGTAAAATTATGTCAGCTATTGCATGTACAGTAGATATAAAGTTGTTTCACCAGTGTAAAAAATTTCGAGAAAAAAAAAATTTTGTGGGTAAATAATTTGATGTCGCTGACTTTATTTGTACCTATAATTGCAAAAAATACATCAATTTTAGATTTAAACAAGGCTGTATATACATTCAACGGTGTAAATATCATTAGATGGTATCATTATCGTATATTTTCAGTAGATTTTCCATGTTGTTTTATAATTTTGGTAGATTCCCATATTTTATACAAAGAATTTCTAATTTTTCTTATCAGTTTTTCGATAAAAATCCAAACATTTTTTCGATAATAATACAGTAACTGATTTTTATTGCTGTGCATTTCATGTATATATGTGCTTATAGGAAAAAGTTTCATACAAGTACATACAATAGCAATATTTATATACATATTATCGACGAAGGGGGAGGCACGTGTCCAAGTGCCTCCGCCCCCCCTGCGGGCGCTACTGAGTCTAGCACAAATCTTCAATTTCCAAACTGCTCTCCTTCGGTTTCTATCTTTCTATTTGTGCCTTCATCTCTAATTTCGTTTCTGGTTGATCTATAGCTGCGGTTGGCGATGGCTACTGTTCTTCTCCTAAAGTTATTAATAGTGGTGTTCCTCAGGGTTCTGTCCTGTCACCCACTCTTTTCCTTTAATTTATTAATGATCTTTTAACTCGCTCCTTTTATTTATGAAAGATCTATTACAATACACTTCGTGTCCTATCCACTCCTATGCTGATGATTTCACTCTACACTGCGTTCGCACTAATTAAGCAGATTACATTTTCTCCAATGTTTTCAAAAGTTTTTCCCGGATTTCAATGAAATTTGTAACAAATAATCACTATATATAGCAGCATTGATGGTATTCATTTCGATAAAATGTTTTGATAATTAAAATAATTATCTCATTTTATTGAAAAATATGTAAAATATTGTGTTCCAAATTATTAAGCAAGTATTCTATTTTCGGATCTAAATGGTGAAAATGGGTAAGAGGGATTTCACTAACTGAGAAAAGAAAAACAGTCAAGTTACTCGCTGAAAATATAAAATCTATTGAAATTGCGAAGCAGTTTGGCAGAGCTTATCGAACTGTAAACAAGTTTGTAACGGAGGGTACCAAACTGAGGCAGCGAAGTGATAAAGGAGCTATAAGAAAAGTGACAAGGCGGCAGATATCTGTAATCAAGCGCAAACTGCAAAGCATCCATTGTCCTTGAGTAAAGAGGTTTTGAGCAGGCTGGCATACATAATGTACCAAGAACATCTCGATGTGGAATCCTCCAAACACTTGGCAAGACGTGTAAACCTGCGATTCAGTCACCATTAACACCCAGGTACAAGAAGCAGCGTGTTGAATGGGCGCGTCAGTACGTGAAAACAGATTTTAATACTGTATTGTTAACCGATGAATGAAGAGCAACCCTTGTGGGATCTGATGGTTGGTCAAGAAGATGGATTGCTAAGGGTCAATCTCTACCATGGAATGAGGTTTTCTTTTAGAAAGTTTGTGTAAGATTGGGCATTCATTTTTACACCATCCGGCACTCTGTATGGGATAGCTACTTCATTGCCTATCAATCCTGCCCAAAACATAACACTACCTCCACCTTGTTGGCGCCCATTCAACACGCTGCTTCTTGTACCTGGGTGTTAATGGTGACTGAATCGTAGGTTTACACGTCTTGCCAATTGTTTGGGGGATTCCACATCGAGATGTTCTTGGTACATTATGTATACCAGCCTGCTCAAAAACCTCTTTACTTAAGGACAATGGATGCTTTGCAGTTTGCGCTTGATTACAGATATCTGCCGCCTTGTCACTTTTCTTATAGCTCCTTTATCACTTCGCTGCCTCAGTTTGTTACCCTCCGCTACAAACTTGTTTACAGTTCGATAAGCTCTGCCAAACTGCTTCGCAATTTCAATAGATTTTATATTTTCAGCGAGTAACGTGACTATTTTTCTTTTCTCAGTTAGTGTTAAATCCTTCTTCTTACCTATTTTCACCATTTAGATCCGTAAATAGAATACTTGCTTAATAATTCGGCACACAATATTTTACATATTTTTCAATAAAATGAGATAATTATTTTAATTATCAAATTTTTTTATCGAAATGAATACCATCAATGCTGCTACATATGGTGATTATTTGCTACAAATTTCATTGAAATCCGGGAAAAACTTTTGAAAACTTTGGCGAAAATGTAATCTGGTTAATAAGTGCGAACGCAGTGTACATTTCTCTACCCTCTTTACAAAGCGTCCCTCTCAACAGGCACTCCATGATTCGCGTAGGACGAATATGGTGCACGTGCCCTCTGATCTTTTTGCTATCTCAGATTGAGGTAGAGAAAATCTTGTGGCTTTCAATGCCTCAGAAACTTAGTTCTTCATCTGTCTAATCGTCATAATCTTTCACACGACTATCCCCTTACTTTCAACAATACACAACTTATTCCTACCTCTTCTTTTAACATCCTTGACGTTTCCTTTTCTCTTCCCACAACAGCCTCTAAGAGGTTAGGTGAGTTGTACTGGCTCCGCAGGTTCTTCAATTGACCCTACTCAGTTGCTGTCTCTGTATAGGGGTCTTCTCCGCCCCTGTATGGAGTACGCTTCTCATGTGTGGGGTGGCTCGCCCCACACAGCTCTACTTGAGCGGGTGGAATCAAAACTCTTCGTCTCATCAATTCCCCGCTTCTTACTAACTGTCTTCATTCCCTCTCATGTTGCCTTACTCTTTCTTTACTATTGCTATTATAACGAACACTGCTCTTCTGAACTCTCTAACTGCATGCCTCCTCCTTTAAGGAGACCACTCAGTATCAGACTTTCGACACATTCTCATTCCTTTTTTGCCCAGTTCTCTTACGCAAAATTTAATCGGTATTCTCCCTCTTTCACCTATTCAACCCGTCAATTCTGGAACAATCTTCCTCAATCCATCTTTCCCTCTGTCTATGACCTCCACTCTTTAAAAAGCAGTGTGTCTAGGCATCTCAAAGATCCTGGACCTTGATTTTGGCTCTCTTTTTTCCTCTATGAGGAGGCGTTTTGCGGGTATTCGCCCTTGGCCCCTCCTTCCTGCATAAAAAACACTGACTTTCCACTGTCCAATTAAAGTCAGAGCCCAGTAAACGCAAAAGCTTGGGAGGCAAGTTCTGATGTAATATTTATTTATCAATAGAGTTTATTTCTTCCTTGCCTGCTTGCTTAATAATGCCATATCAATTTCAACATACATATTTTTTGTTGTTCCTTCATTCATTATAATTTAGATGGAAGAACTTTTCTTAAAAACATGGAATAATTATTTCAGTGTCACCTAAAATTAATATTACCATGCAGACGGGACTTTTAACATGTGTGGATTGCTCATACGCACGTACACACACACACACACACATATATATGCAGTAAAATCACAAAATAACACGTGATCTTATTAATAAGCAAACAACCACAGGGAAAAAGGAAAAAAAGAAACATGAATTCCGAGCGCTTTCG
The DNA here is from genome assembly GCA_023014485.1 of Bathynomus jamesi. Classification (NCBI taxonomy): domain Eukaryota; kingdom Metazoa; phylum Arthropoda; class Malacostraca; order Isopoda; family Cirolanidae; genus Bathynomus; species Bathynomus jamesi. Next base: position 476,767 of record JAJOZX010000210.1, on the reverse strand, counting down.
TGATATATTCACATTGTCCTTGAAAATGTGAATATATCACGAAAGCGCTCGGAATTTGTGTTTCTATTTTCCTTTTTCCCTGTGGTTGTTTGCTTATATATATATATAACCTTTGGTTTGCTTCCGCCCAAATTGTTCATTCTGACGAAGGTCAAGCTTTTCACTCCACCTTAGACCTACAGTTTAACGTGGAATCCGAACCCCCCCCCACACCAGCAGCCCAGCGTCTTAACCACTAGGCCACCCAGGGTACTCATTTATTTACCAACCACTTTCTTTTTCTTTTTTTATTGTGTGGAAGGATGAACAGCTGGGTTTTGCTGCGCACCGCCTGCTGTCAGCGGGTCTCGATCCCGAGGCCAATGGATTCGTAGTCAGTGACGCTAACCACTACACCACCGAGGCGCATATATATATTACAGTGTGAGTGTATATATACTGTATAACAATGATTTGTTCCCAGTGAAACGCAATCATAGTAGGAAGCTAAACAGCAACACCACTACATACATCATTTATTAAAACTCGACGTTTCAAGGATCACTACCCTCATTTTAAAGGGAATCCTAAAAATTATATACGAAATTATCTAAAATTACTATAAAAGAAGCTAAAATTGCTATGATACGCCACTATACACAAACACTAATTTAAAATATTTAAAGGACAGGCAGAAACATTACCATTTACAGATAGTTTCAGCTTTTAAATATAGATAATTTAAAAAATTCCTCAAGTCATAACTATTTATAGACGACGTCAAAATTTAAAAAATCCTTGTACTAAATAAGAGAGCATGACGAGCACAAAGAATGTGAAAATTTTTCTTTGAAATAAAAGAAGGATTCAATTTTAAAATTACTCCTAAAAATACACTTAAATTCGACTTGAGGATAAAACTTTGTTAATATGAAAGGAAGTTCTTTTCTTGTGATATCGCTCATAATATCCCATAAACAGAAAGGAGACAAAACAGGGGTTCTTTTCGTTGTCATAAAAGGGAGAGGTTGGTGTTGGGAATTTTTTCTTTTAGAAATTTCAAAATTTTGACTATAAATAAAAAATGATGGGAATCCTTTTGCCAAAAAAAAAAAAAAAAAAAAAATTACAAGAAACTTAAATTCATTATGGATTTTACTGAAAATCTAAACACGAGTAAAAGGTTAAATGGGTGAGGCTTTTAACGGCATTAATTTTGAAATTTTATGGAGAAAAATTAAAGAAACTCGCACCAAGACTTGAAAATACTCTTTCCTGAAAACGGAAGTAACAGAAGAGTCATTAGTCATTTCATTGAAGACGTCCGAGGATGAAATTTTGTTATCGGTTTGCGTGAGAAAATTATTGGCAATAGATTTATATTTAAAAGGGGTAACGGTGTAAAGAGTGGGTCGGAATTCGATAGGACAGTTACTCAAATCAATTTCCATTTCCTCAAGATGACATGAAAATATTGGCTGAGGTGGGTCCCGTGGGGTTGCCCATAGGGAACCCCTTCGTTTTGTTCACAAAAATGGCCATTGAAAAGAAAAAATTAATAAAAAAACAACTAATTCTAATATGACTAAAAATTCAGTCTTGCAAAAGCTGCTCTTGGAATAATTTATTGGGACATCTAGTTATCGTTTCTTCAATAAGAAATATTAGTATATAAGGACACCACATCATAACTGCACATGAAGGTGTTTACCTTTAGGTTATTCATTTCATTGACAAGGAAAATACATTCTTTAAATAAAGAAAAACTATTGATTGTGAGAGAAGACAAAAGAGATCTTAAAAATTTGGCAAGAAAGTAGGAAAAACAATTAAAATAACCAGATCGTGCACCGTTCGTGCTTGCTCATACAACAGTCACTACTGAGTGTGTAGTTTTCTTTATGCTTATACAAAACCCATAAAACGAAAGCTCGCAAATACCTCATATATATTGCGAAAAAGGAAATCTAACTGGTACCAACCGATTGTATAGGAATCTTGAACATAAAATATATCTGTAGAACTCGCTTTTTGTATTTTCTTTTTATAATTTTATGTACTTCCCGTTTTTCCTATAATTTTATAAAATTATGTCGGAGTATATAGAATAAATCAAACAGAAGGGATGCCGAATTTGGGTTTTCTACCCCAAAAAACTAATTCTGGACAGATTACATGTCATTTGAATATCTTTTACCAATTGTAAATATTTAGCGAATAACCTTTAACATCAGTAAAAAAAGGAAAACCTTTAGTTTGTTTCAGCCCGAATTGTTCATTCTGACGGAGGTCAGGCTTGTTGCCCCATTAAGATCTACAGCTTAATGTGGAATTCAAACCACAACCCACCAAGGAAGTCAGAAATTACAAAGTCCTCGCCTGGACTCGATCTCACGACCTTCCGATCAGTCGCCCAGCCATGTGGGTAATGTTTAAATGATTAAAAATGTTGCACCAATGAGCGTCTTGTGGCTTGATCGGTTAGGGTGCTGCCCGGCAGTGCTGGTACTCCGCTGCGTCGTAGGTTCGAAATCCAGTTCTTTAGAGCCGGGCGGTTGTCTTTTTTGTATCTTACGTCACGACGAAGCGGAGGACCGGCTACCCCACTTTAATTGATTTAGGCGAAAGTATCACAGGTTCGGGCCTCTACCCTTCACTTTCTTCGGGGACATGGGACATAGATGTTACGTTACCCGATTGTTGGACCAATTTCATGAACCTGCCATAGTGGCAGAAATGACTTAAACTTGTCATTTGTGTCAAGTATAATGGGCAAACACATGTAAAACATGTTGTTTTTTAAAAGTCCTTTTTTTCAGCCACCCTAAGATTCCATAAAAAAGCAGGTGGGTAATACAAATCACTGGATGACTTCCTGTGTTGCCAACCTGCTTTTTTTGGAATCTTGTCTTAACAAGGCAAAACGAATTTAACTTTAATAACCCTCGCACTTTGTCGAGTGCTTCCATTTTTCCCAGGCTTTTTAGGCATTGCTAATGTACTTAAACTTTTGAATATTAATGTAGTATTTTCATATAACAATATTGTGAAAAATATAGTAAAGAGTAGTCGCACCAATAATTAATTCAGGCATTATCTATAAAATTGGTTGTAAACAATGCGACTCCTTTTACATTGGACACACGGGAAAGGAATTGAACACGCGTGTAAAACAGCATCAGTATTCCTTTAGAATGGGACAGTCGTCCGGTGCCCTTCTTGTCCATTTGTCAGAGTTATCCCATTGTATTGATTGGAATAATGCTTCAGCTTTGTTTCACTCAAGCAACAATGTTAATAGAAATATTCTTGAATATGCCATTATTCAACTTATAAATAATTTCAACATTAGCCAGGGCCTTTTTTCGCTTGGTCCTGTTGTTTTGAATTCGTTCAGAACGGATTTAGACAAGAAGGGTAAGGTGCTAAAACTCTGGTAGCTTTCTCATATAAATTTGTATACTCCTCCTACAATTTTTTTGTGCACCAATCATATTATCTTTTTTTTATTATGATTATTATTATTATTTTTTTTTTCTTTGTGACCTATATATATAGTTTTGAACTTGTTATTAATTTCAGTGTTCCTGAGGATGTCATTAGACGAAAGCGCTTGAGCACTATTTCATGTTTTCTTTTTCCTTCGTGGTTATTTTCATCATAAATATTATTCACATGTTACTTTCGTAAAATAATTTTCATATATATATATATATATATATATATATATATAAAATTGAAAAATGTAAAAATCACCAAAAATATAAGGTGGAAGCTATTCCTTTCCTGTTTTCCTATTTATTTCTTCCTCAAAATGTCAGGGAGAACTTTTAGTCTTCTTCACTTGTGTCCCGGACATCTTACAGCATTAATCCCTAAAATATTTCTCAATTTCAGCACCGAAACATAGGACGATGTTTTTATATAGGGAAGTTGGAATTATATATTTTCTCTTTAATCCACCTTTGCAGTTTATAAAATGGAAAAAAATTAGATGAATTTGTTTGTGCTCGGTTTTATGTACGATTATCTTCTTTTTTCTTTATTATTATTATTATTATTATTATTATTATTATTATTATTATTATTACCTTAAACGTGCCGTTTGGAAATTTTCTGACAGTATAAGTTTATAGGGAGACGGTGTCACCCACTGTGCTACGGATGCTCGTTTTATTACATGTAACACAACAGTAATAATATGTCGGGTTGTTTAACCTCCTTCGTAACAGCTCAGATCATACGACGGAGAGGACCTACAGCTTTATGCGGAATCGGAACTACTAATCCGCCAAGGAAGATCCAGAGATGCACCTTGATCCCTGAAATCTAAAGTCTGAGCCAAAATTAGAACCTAGAGCCTTCAGATTAAAAGCCCGGCGCTTTATCACTAAGCTACCCTAGCCATTTACATATAACAAATCACGCTTCGTCAGCTATAATTCCACAAATCAGTGTGACCACTGTGTAAAATCATAGGTCATAATAAAAATCATATATCAAAAGACAATATAAAAAATAAGAGAATTGTGCTTATTGTGAAACAGATTTGTATTTAATTTCCAAATTGCCAATTAGTTTGCGGTATCCATACTAAAAGAAGGAAAAACGAAAGCCCTAATAGCGAATATAGTAGCCATCTGTCTTACCCTAATGATACATGAAATATTAAAAAATGACAAGTTATCATGTAGCCAATGAATAAAAACAATAAATGTAAACGAGAAAGGAGAAAGATAATTAAGTTAGAAGTAACAATGTAAAAAAAAAACTGATTTATGGTCGTATTGCGTGTGTTGCAGAATCAATATCTAATCCTATTATTCGACGCTCACTGAAGTCCAGCAATTTTCACAATTAGATTAATGTATAAACATACGTTAACTAAAGAGGCTATTTAACCAATGCAATAATAACGAAGACCAAAATAGGTAAAAATGATTGTTTAGTTCCTAAAAATATATTATTTTTACGAAAGTATGAAGAGCGTAGTGACGAAACAATTTATTAGTTTCATACTTTACGTGTGAAGTACATATTTTCAAGAAAGAAAGAAAATTATTAAGAAACATAAATTAGTATATTATTGTCATATAACTACACGTTATATTACATTAAGTGAGAAACAGCGCTTTCATAGTGCGCTTTGTTCCATATTTTTAATGTATATTTCCGCGTAGTTCATATAACCATAAATTCTCCTTCATATATATGACATTGTGTATAACAAAAAATAATCAATTATCTTATTGTAATCAAATTTTACTTCTCTTCAGGGAATAAACTTTATTACCCAATTACCGAGTTAATATTGTAAAGTGTTAAAGATATTCTGTCATGATATATATCTATATATATGGTACGCGTAATCGGTGAAATTGCAGGATTTCATGAAAGAAGCAAAATATTGCTTATTTCATGAAATTGGCAGTCCATTTGCCAGATTCATGAAATAAGCAAAGTTATTGCTTATTTCATGAAATACACAATTTCGCTCTGCCAATTTCATGAAATAGGCAGAGGAAAAACTGAGTGTTCAACTGTCAGTTGAAACTATATTTAAAGCAAAATATACTGAAAGCAAAATAACCTCACCTATTTTGGTGCGTTTTTGCACTTATGGCGCGGGTGGTACGAGCTGTTACAAAGGCTTCCAGCTTTTAGACAGGAGTATCTTTTGGTCAGACAGCTTGTTCGGTAATTGGATTCATGAATTTCATGAATTCGGCAAATGGACTCCAATTTAATAAAATAAGCAATATTTTGCTTATTTCATGAAATACGCAGTTTCACCGATTACGCATAACACACACACACACACACACACACACACACACACACACACACACACACACACACACACACACCACAATATTACCACAATATATACTACAATATTTTATTTGAAAAACTAGAAGACAGGAAGGTTCCCATGTACATATTAAACGTATTGAAATTTTGGTATTCCCACCAGTCTTTCACCATTAGGTGGGCAATGTACTATCCGAGTTTTTGGCTCCTCTTGCGGGGTGAGACAAGGCTCCTAGCTTCCCCTATGCTGTTTAATGTGTATATTGACGGATTAATTGCTTCACGTAATGAGGCAACAGTGGGATGTTGTAGAGATAACACAAGGATAAATAACTTAGTTTATGCCGATGCTATGGTGTTAATAAGTCCCTTTGTTAAAGGTCTGGATTGGCTAGTAAAAGTCTGCGAAATGTATTCGCAGAAACATGATATTCTTTTTAATGTTACAAAAACTAAGGTTATACAATTTCATCCTAAAAGCTGCAATCAGCCAGCTGATATAAGGTTTAAAATGAATGGTGAAGTAATTGAGGAAGTACAAAAGTTTAAGTATTTGGGTCAAACTATTACCAGCTCCTTGAGTGATGACTCGGATATAAGAAAACAATCTCGAAGCCTGTGTGCTAAGGCAAATATGATTATAAGGAACTTTCGATTTTGTACAAGTGAAGCTAAAGACACTCTCTTTGTACTTTCTGCAGTAATATATACGGACAGCAACTCTGTGTGAATTATAAAAAAGGTTCTGGCAGAACCCTAAATTTGCTGTACAACAGGTCTTTTAGACTTACATAAATTACCTCCGAGATGCTCAGCTTCGCAAATGTTTGCTACACGCAATGTCCCGAGTTTCCCGGAGGTAACAAGACGTGTTCAATACAGTCTAATGCAAAGAATTAAAAAATCAACCAACCCGATCATCCAAGCTATCCATGAGTCCTGCCATTTATCCTCTAATCTATGGAATTCTTGGTACGAAAACGTCTGTCTGTAGCTCCACTTAACTTCGACATTACAGTATTATTTCTAATCAATTGTATATATTTCTATCCTTAGTTGTGAACTGTCATTGTATTGATAATATTTGTCATATGGACTATAGTCTGTCAATAAACCTTTTCATTTTCATTTTCATATATACTAATTTAGGGTCGAGTGAAAATGGACCAAAAATTTTGTTTTCCAAATATCGAATTCGAATACCAGCAAAAGCTGTCAACGGGCTACTGTCAATGTTCACTCAAAATTTGATGGCCCTTGAATTAATTGTTCAGGGTCCCCAACGAGGGCAAAAAATCGCTTCCTAATTTGAACATTTCTGGCAGCATTCCGCTACTTTGTGTATATATATATGTATATATACACCGTATATATATATATATATATATATATATATATATATATATATATATATATATATAAACAAAGTACACAGAACTCACCACGTGGAGGTAGCTGCACATCGAGTTCTATATATATATATATATAAACAAAGTACACAGAACTCACCACGTGGAGGTAGCTGCACATCGAGTTCCAGCCTAGCCCATCCCAACCACCCAACCTTATTATGGACTTTTGTCTAAGTCTTATTCCTTTTCCTACTTATCGAACTATGTTGTGATTTAGTACTGAAAAATGGCATTATGTTTCTTGATTTCAATCTCACTCGAATGAATCCATCCCTTCGTTCTTTTCCACAAACTGTAGCTGCTGCTTCTGTTACTAGCTTAATACATCTTTCTACGGCCTGTGTGTGACATGGCATCCCAAGTATGCCTCCAAAATCTGACTGTTTGGAAGCGAGCTCTCTCAATTCCTTCTCCGTTAATTGCTGCAAAAGCGGAGGACTTAATCGCCCTTCTTCTTTCCAGTTAATAAGATCAATGTATTCTTTTGCTCCAAAGTTCAGCCTTGGTATTGTAAACTTTCGGATTTCCTTTTGTGTTTTGCTTCTTGCAAGCATAATTCTTCGAAATGCCAGCTCTCTGATGTGCTCCTGATCATCGGTGATCATGGAGAGCAATAGGTTCTCTGGGTGAGCAAAATAAGCGTTGCGTTGTATTGAAGAATCCACAACGTTCCTCAGCTCAAGTGGAAGGTATCTTGGTCTTGAAATGGTTTCCCAGACATGCCTTCCTCCTTCTGTGCATGAAGATTTTGACTTAATGGTAAACCACATTGGAACATAAACTTTCATTACAAATGTTGCTAATGCACGATGGTTCTCTGATGGTTTATCTTTAGCAATGTATAAGCATAGGATTCGATTTGCTGTAGTTATCCACCTTGCATGACATAAATTTCCTGGATTTTTTGCACACAAATCCTGAGAGCAGTTACTTGAGCACACAGCTTTACAGATTTCAAGCAAATACTTTTGGTCCGTACTTAAGTCTTCATTTGCTATGTATGGTATATCAGCTTCAATTTTATCAAGCCCTGCAACTAGAAGTTGTTCACAATTTTTCAGTGCTTTGCCAATTGTTCCAGAGAAGGTATCAGGTCCTGTTGTGCTCCCATCAATGTGATATAACAAGTGGCGAAGTGGAAGTTCGTTAGCGTGCAATTGACATATTAGCCACTGCAAAGGTCTACCTAATGCCAATTCTAAGAGGCTACTAATTCCATTATGCCTTTCTGTGTTTACAGGAGTTCCATCACATCTAATAGCTACCAGTTCATCAATGTTTTGAACATTTTCTGATAAAAACTGAATTAACGAATCTTTAATACCATGAGCAGTACCAGAGACAGGTGCAATATGACCAACATAGCAAGACCCTGGTTCTCTTACTAAGGTTATATGTTCTTCAATGACCAACTTGTAATAATATTTTTCGCCTTGCTTGATATGACATTTAGTTTTATCTTTTCTTCCGTCAAAATATAGCGTTTAAGTGTTCCTCATTATCTTCTTGTTGCATTTTATGCCGTATTTTCGTCCTTTCTCTTCTAATTTTACTCCTGTCAATTACGAGGGAGGTATCCTCATTTTCTATTAGACCAACATCTTGCAGGGCAGCAGATGCCAAAGATGCACTTTCACGGTCAGATATGCCGTATCTATCACAAACTTGTGCAACATTTCCTAAATTAACTCTCATTTGTTGATGCGAGTTAGACGGTCTAGCATCATCAACAGCTCTTGTTTGGGTCGGGTTTGATTCTTTCCCTGAACAAGCTGAAATGTCACCCTCCGAATCAGAAGAATCAAGGCCTAGGCCCACAGCATCGTCATTAGTTGAAATGCTTTTGCTAGAGGAAGTTCCACTTCTTTTCGTTTCATATTCTTTTTAAGTTTTTCAGTTGTTATTTTATCGATGTTCCCAATTGCCATTTTTCTATCTTCTCTTTGATCAGTGAGAAATCTTTGCTCAATGCGAGGAACCTTTTTAGTTTTATCACAGTGACATGAATCAAACTCACATTTGCAGCTAGCAATATCAAATAAATTTTTAGCTTTTTCTCTGAACAACTGTAATTTGTTTTGATAGTTTGGGTTTCCTTTTCTTCCTTTGTATGGCTTTATCAACATCATATATTTATTATGATAGGAGCGAATAAACTGTAAAACTCTTTTGTGAGAAACTGTTGGAATTGAGGCCTTTACCCAAATATTTTCAATATCTAAAGCGACTCCTTCTGATACGTCAGAGACTGCAGGATCTTTGTTATTATTAGTGAACTTTATGTCAACTCTTACCCATAAATAATGTCTAAACATTTCTTCATAGGTTGGAAGCCTATTGCTATTTAGTTCTTTAGCAGCGCCAAAAACTGGGCATATACTACACTGCCTTGTCTTTACTTTTTTATCCATTTTAATATTTCTGAAAAATAGAATTAATGTAATTAAATCAGAGAATTACAAGAAATAAATATTTATGCATGCAAAAACAGTTAAGTAGGTATACTAATAGGCTAAACTAAACTGTAACACATCTCGTCACTGCACGCACTTTAGAAAGACTGAGTGACTGAGGCTCAAAATGTGACGGTTTTTCAAGGTCATTGGGGAGGCTCTTACTGAAACAGCAGCTAGTTCAAATTTGGTGGGCATTTAAATTAGCGTCATTTACATCTTTTGGATGAAGTAAAGATAAGCACCCCCAGCCTTCTTTAATTAGCCTTATAAGGCTAACTAACGAAAATATCACGACCTAACCTAACCAATAGTCAAGGGCGTACAGTTGACTTAACGATTGGTTAGGTTAGGTCGTGATATTTTCGTTAGTTAGCCTTATAAGGCTAATCAAAGAAGGCTGGGGGTGCTTATCTTTACTTGATCCCAACTTTTCCTAGTATTCCAAATTGATATTCTAAAATTCATATTTTCGCTCCACCCTAATATATATATATATATATATATATATAGTAATACTACAAATAGTAAAACTGAAATTGTAATACTCAGAGCAGATAGAGTTGCTAGACGAGAGGGGGTGGCTGTTGCATTTACATGAAAAACACGCACGCATATGAGGTGAAGGTAAGCAAATCAAACAGCACAGTCGAAATTATTATTTTAGAAGTAAAAGAACTGAACCTAATCATTATGAATATCGACAGACAACCATACACCATATAAAGTTAATTCCAATTAATTACAAATGAAATAAAAACACGTTAAAATTACTTGAAATTCCAGCAACAAATATTTTAATTTCTGTGGAATTTAATTTTCCATTCATAACATGAAAGAAAAATGTAGTTATATATATATGTTGTGGAGTTTCATGGTAACATTGCGAAAGATGATAGAACCTAGGCAATAATGCTATCAGATATTATGTAACATTATGCCCTTACCCAGGAAAACTGTGAAGCCACTAGAAAAGAGAATGTTTTGGATATAATTTTGACAAATAACAATGAGATAATAATAAATAAAAAGGTAACGCACACAAATTTCTCCGACCATAACACAAAGCGATATACAATTAAAGTTAGCAACCAGAGGTCCGAAAACGCATCACAGAGAATCAAAAGTAATATTTGAAGGTTTAAACATAAATTCAAAGAAAATAGATTGGGAAACTGTAAATAAAGATTTAAAGAAAGTAAATTGGGAATTGCTACTTCAAGAGAAGAGTCCAGGAGAAATGGTATGTATAATAGAAAGTGAAACTATAACTATATTGTTGAAACGTTCTGGAGAGACAAAAAGAAAACGTAGCAAGCTCGACAGAAAAATCAGGACACTATTTAGACAACGGAAACAAACCGTAAAAAATCATCACAGATGCAGAACTGAAGCAAGGAGACTCAAACTAAAAAAAAGATATGCGAAATAGAAGTGGACCTAAAACAAACATTCATCAATAAGACAAACGATGAGGAAACCAAGGTAGCAGAAAAAATAAAAAATTACCCAAAATACTTCTACATGCTTGCGAAAAGAAAAATGCAGTGTAAAGAGAATATTGGTCCGTTGACAGATGGGGCGACCGAATACACAACTGATCCAGAAAAAATTAGCGAACTACTTAAGAAACAATTCAGCATTCCTAAGTCCGAGTAGAAAGAAAATCGAGAGAAATTTTTTGACATTGATACAAATCAGCCAAGAACAAATTTGGGTAATTAATGCTCTATCACAAATGCGAGAAAATTCGGTATCAGGGCAAGACGCAAATTTCACTTCCATCGAAAAAGGCGAACATTGCCTCTTTATTTAAAAGAGGTAACAGAACAATGACGATGAATTATCAGCCACTAGCTCTCACCTCCCACCTTATAACGTGTTTTGAACGCATAATTAGAGGCAATACTACTTACTACCTACAAGAAAAGAATTTATACACTCCAAATCAACATGGCTTTGGGGGTTGGAAGATCATGTCTATCACAGCTTGGGAACATATTGGGAACATTGTGTCGAGGACAAAATTTAAATATAATATACAATGACTTTGCTAAAGCCTTCGATAAATGTGACCATGGAATTATAGCACACAAACGTAAGAATCCAGAAATTACTGGAAAGCTGGCAAGATCGATATTTAATTTTCTGAATCAAAGAACAAAAAGAGTGCTAATAAATGGGGTTAACGCTGAAGTCTCAGAAGTCATGAGCTCTGTCCCACAAGGTACAGTATTACCTCCCTTGTTGTTCATAATAATGATTACAGACATTGATGCAGATATTAATGACAGTATTGTGTCATGTTTAAGAGAGAACACAAAGATGTGCAAGGAAATATCGAACGAAGATGACAGAAAAATTGCAAAATGACATTGAAGCATTATTCAAGCAGACAGAAGACAACACTATGAAGTTCAACAACAAAACATTCCAACTTCTAAGATATGTTAATAAGTTGATAATAATAACAAGGTGCTACAGAATAAAGGGTATAAAATTCTGCAAACCAAACACCAAACCCACAGCTCAGGAATCTTGGAGTAATAATGTCATCGGATGCAAAATTCAGAGAGCACTATAACATTAAAATTACAACAGTTAGAAAAATAATGGAAATCATCTGGAGGAAATTCCGCAACAGGAAAGCAAACATCAAGCTCAAATTATGGAAGAGTCTGGTCCTACTAATAATTAAATATTTCTCAGTGCTCACAAGTCCATACAGAAAACGAGACATTGTGAACATAGAGGGCATACAAAGGTCTTCTACGTCTAAGAGAGAGGAAACGAAAAGTGAAGACTACTGGTTTCGACTGCAATCCCTGAAACTCTACTCTCTGGAAAGAAGACGCGAGCAGTACACAATAATATACATATGGAAAGTACTCGAGGATTTTGTCCCTAACCTTAATAACGAAATAGAAACAAACTGAAATGAGTGAAGAAGCAGATTTTATACTGTCCCAATTTTGGTGGGAGAGGGGGCCATGAAAACGAGGATGGAAAATACCCTCGGAATACGAGGCTCAAAATTTTTAATGTCCTGCCCAAAGAACTGAGAAACCTCCAGTACACCAACCTGAATAATTTCAAGACTCAAATGGCAGATTCCCTGATCACCCATGCGTGGCTGGCTACGAGGTCAAGATGAGGTCGGAGAGCAATTCCCTCCTCCGCCAAATCTTGCAAATGAGGCGGGATGCTGAAGAGGGGTCGACCGTAGGTCGATCCTCAACCGTTGTTCAAACCCTTATAAAGTATTATAATGTGTGTGTGTGTATATATATATATATATATATATATATATATGTGTGTGTGTGTACACACCTCGTTAACTTCGTTGCTGTTCCGTGTGATGGTCTCTCTCCACACGAAGGTGAAGCTGGTGGCCCCGCCTCTAGGTCTGGTTTGGTAGAGGAGCAAGTTGCTTTCTTGTGTTCTCCACCGTACATAGCCAGGTACACCAGGCTCATCTGGTACCGTCTTCAGCCAGGCATCTAGTCTTCTCTTGAAGACTTCAACTTTGACCCCTGTAGCATTTCTGAGGTCCTTAGGAAGCTGGTTAAAAAGTTTTGGCCTCCTGACAACCAAGCTATTTTCCTTCAGTGTTGAAGAGGTCCCTTGTCGGACCTTTAATTTCGGAACACTACACATCCTGCCTTTCATATTTTCCAGTGTTGTTTGAATGGCAATTGGGTTTAGTTTGAGGTTTGATCCCAATTTTTCAATCATTTTCCATATGTAGATTATGGTGTACCTCTCTCTTCCTTCCAGGAACTACAGATTTAATTTACGTAGTCTTTCCCAGTAGTTGAGCTCTTTGCAGATATCAATCTTGGCTGTGAAATGTTTCTGCGTTTCTTCTAGTTTATTAGTTTCTTACTTTTTATATGGGGACGTCAAGACAGCAGTATTCAAGTTTTGGTATAATCAGTGTTTTTAGCAGGGGAATCATTACTGTCCTGACCCTTCTTTTGAACGTTCTTAGTACCTGTCCCGTGACTCTTTTTTGCTTTATTTATAGCTATCTGATTTCGTGTTTCGAATTTGGCATCATCGGTCATTATTACCCCTAGATCGTTCGCTTTCGTGCTTCTCTGAATTTCTTGTCTATCTGGAGCATAATATGCAGCCTGTTTAAGTTCCTCATTTCTACCATATCTCAAGCGCTGAAATTTCTCGGTGTTAAATATCATGTTGTTTTCTTCTGACCATTTGTATATTTTGTTCGTTCCCTCTGCAAGACCTCCACTTCATTTGCATCGCTGATTTTTCTGCTGATCTTTGTATCGTCTGCAAAGGAAGTTACTATACTGTTGCTGTTTACTCCCTGTCTATGTTGTTAGCATGATAATGAATAGGAGTGGGGCCAGTACTGTACCTTGTGGTACTGAGCTGCGTACTTTCGATTCTGATGATATACCTTGAATTTTGACGACCTGTAGACGTTCTTTGAAGAAGTTGTAGATCCATTTTCCCACTTTGCCTGTTATTCCCATATATTTAATTTTATGTGCTATTATACCATGATCACATTTGTCGAAAGCTTTAGCAAAATCTGTGTATATGACATCGTAGTCGTCATTGCCTTCCAGTGCATCTAGGATATTGTTGTAGTGCTCTATTAGTTGTGATAGGCATGATCTACCTGATCGGAATCCGTGTTGATTTTCGTTGAATCTTTCCAGTGTCTCCAAGAAATCGTAGATTTTCTCACTAACTATTCTTTCAAATACTTTGGTGAGGTGGGACGTCAATGACACTGGTCTATAGTTCTTTGCCTTTATATATAGGGACAATGTTTGCTCTTTTCAAGGTGCTCGGTATTTCCCCAGTGTCTAGGGAGCTTCGTCATATCCAGTATAAGGGTGTAGCTATTTCAGTTTTAGTTTTTAATCAATAATGCGTTCCAATTGTCCGGACCTGCAACTGAATGTGGTTTAATTTGTCCTATAACTATCGCTACATATATATATACGAGGGTGGCCTGAAAAGTAATGCCTACACTCAAATAAATTTTAAACGGGTTGAAGGATTTTATCGAAACAAAAGAAGATATGTACCTTAGAGTTTATTCTTCAAAACGATACATTTACCTTTCTATAAAATCACCCTCTACCTCGATACATTTACGCCAACGATAAATGAGTTTTTGAAATCTATCCCGGTAAAGCTCGGAGCTTTGACTACGAAACGAAAATTTCACAGTGGCCTTTACCTTTTCGTCAGACTCGTAGCAATTTCCGCGGAGATGTTCTTTAAGTTTAGGAAAGAGGTGAAAATCGCATGGTGCTAAATGGGGCTATATGGAGGATGCGGCAAGAGGGTGAATTGCAGATCCTCAATTGCTTCTCGTGCTTGAGCACTGGTGTGAGGCTGTGCGTTGTCATGGCGAACATTGACTGCGTTTTTGTGGGTGAGAACCCTCCTGATCCGTTTTTACAACTTCTTCGGAGTTTCAATATAACGTGCGGAGTTGATTGCTGTCCCACTTTCCGTAAAGTCTTTGAGAACAACACCATCGAAATGATATCCCAAAAAACAGTCATCGTCACTTTTCCAGCAGAATTTTGAACTTTGAATTTTTTTGGTTGCGGTGAATTTTTGTGCCGATATTCCATGGATTGCCGTTTATTTTCAGAGTCATAATGGTGGACCCACGTCTCGTCTCCTGTCACAGTGCTGTACAGAAATTCACCCTCCTTTTCGAAGCGCTGCAGATTTTCTTGGCAAACACTTAGTCTCCCAGTTTTCATCTCGGCAGTGAGCATGCGAGGTACCCATCTGGCGCACACCTTTCGGTAACCGAGAATACTGATAATGTGTCCCACTCACTGTTTGGAGATATCGAGCATTGCAGCAATTTCATTTTGTTTAATGCGACGATTTCCACGAATCAATTCGTCAACGTAGTTTCGATGAGACTCGTCGGTTGCCGTTACAGCCCTTCCACTTTGCGGTTTGTCTCGCAAATCTTCCTGCCCTGCTTCTCCTTCATTTACACTGCCTCGCCCAACGTCGAACGGTACTCACATCAACACACTGTTTGCGATGAATAGATGAATAGATGATAGATGAATAGATGATAGATGAATGTCTATCGGAGCAACACTTTCCGCGGTCAAAAATTGAATTACGGCACTTTGCTTGAAGCAAACGTCTTTACTCCTTTCCATTGTAATCGATATTGAACGAACGTGTGGTATGAGTGTAGGCTGTATTAGTCTATAACACAAAACTGTTTTTTTTCTGGTTACCTCTACACAATCTGGAATGGGGGGTGGAGATATCAAATTACAACACAAAACCGGTTTTATCTGGCTACCTCTATACAATCCAAATTATTCAAGTGAAGGCATTACTTTTCAGCCCACCATCGTATATATCGTAGTTTCGTTTGATTCATTATTTAATTTCGTTATTTTACTTCATTTGTACCCTTTTCCGCTAATTTATATTCATATTCTGAATTCTGTATATACGTATATAGCAGCTATGGTAGACGTAGCCGGCAACTGCTTGAAACACTGGCCATGCAACGCGAGATACTTTGAATGGATGAGGACGTTTAGAAATGATCATGTTTTCACTATTTACTCGTTTGTTTAATTAAACACAAGGATAAGGAGATGAAAAGCGAGCGTGAAAATACGTTTTTAAAGTATATCCTAGAGAACTTAAGCTAACACTAAACAAATTTAATTCACGAAACTACATTTTAAGCAAAGAGACACCTCTGTTCATTAAATTCCCAGATACTGTCCGAATGGGACATTTCAAACTTTAAACCTGCACTGGCCTCCAAATCTGCCTTTGTGATTGATCAGTTCTTCCATTTGGAAACAGCAATACAATAATGTTGTTCCATTTAGAAGAATCATTATTAAGTTTTATATTACACTTATATTACATATTACACTCAAATCCTTATGGAGGAAACACAAACTTGCGGTGCATCTTGTTCATGAAGAATCATGCACCAGGACTGATAATTATAATTATAATAATGCAAAGTATCTGCAATAAAACTAACGAAAATTGCAATAAATTAAATACGGATATGGATGTTCTTTTGATTAGACTAACACAGAGCATTGTTGCTTTTAGTGATGATGGATCACGTACGGAAGCCTCGTCAATACTTTGACCCCCTATTTCCTTGGCAATGCCTGTGCGACCTGCTCGTACCCTGAAATGGGCGTATGGGCAGAATGTTGCTCTATGTGAAAAGGTGTTTAACTTTTCATACTTCCATTTAAACTACACTCCTAAAATAGTTTACATATAAGTCGCACGTCAGTTACACATTTTATTGAACGTTTTTGTAACATTGAATTCGATGTGCAACATTAGCGTAACTTTTCCTGCTTGAACAAAAGTAAGACTCTTTTTTCTTCTATTTTGTTCCATAACTTTTTGTTGTTCGGAAAGTTAGACCCATATCCAATGGCATAAATTATATATCTATATATATATATATATATATATATATATATATATATATATATACACCTTTGGTTAACCTTTGGTTAGCTTCCGCCCGAATTGTTCATTCTGACGAAGGTCAAGCTTTTCACTCCACCTTAGACCTATAGTTTAACGTGGAATCCGAACCACGCCCCATCAGCAGCCCAGCGTCTTAACCACTAGGCCACCTAGGGTACCCATTTATCTACCAACCACTTTCTTCATTGTGTGGAAGGATGAACAGCTGGGTTTTGCTGCGCGCCGGCTGCCGTCGGGTCTCGAAGCCGGGGCCGATGGATTCGTAGTCAGCGACGCTAACCACTTCACCACCGATATATACCGATATATATATATATATATATATATATCGTAGTCAGCGACGCTAGCCACTACACCGCCGATATATACCGATATATATATATATATATATATATATATATATCGACGCCTCGGTGGTGTAGTGGTTAGCGTCGCTAACTACGAATCCATCGGCCCCGGGTTCGAGACCCGACGGCAGCCGACGCGCAGCAAAACCCAGCTGTTCATCCTTCCACACAATAAAGAAAGTGGTTGGTAGATAAATGGGTACCCTAGGTGGCCTAGTGGTTAAGACGCTGGACTGCTGGTGCAGCGTGTTCGGATTCCACGTTAAACTGTAGGTCTAAGGTGGAGTGAAAAGCTTGACCGTCGACAGAATGAACAATTCGGGCTGAAGCTAACCAAAGGTTTTATATATAAATATATATATATATATTATATAACGTAAAGAACGACGCTTGTATAGAAGAACGTCCGCGCAAGATGAGGAGGGAGAACGAACAAATGAAAAAATGAGGTAACCACCCGGGAATCGAACCCGGGATCTTCCGATTGCCGGTCAGATATGATAACCACTACACCATGGGCCTCACTCAATCAGAAGTCGTAATTCTCCTACATACGCGCAGAAACCAATGCCCGGGTGGTTACCTCATTTTTTAATTTGTTCGTTCTCCCTCCTCATCTTGCGCGGAACGTTCTTCTATACAAGCGTCGTTCTTTACGTTAATTATACTGTGTGTTGTTTGCAGTTGAAATGTGTATATATATATATATATATATATATATATATACAGGGTGTCCCATAAGTCCGGCATCATAGGATAAAATAATAAAAAAAGGCAAAACAAAAGCATTTATTTACAGAACGTGCTCAATATGTCTACCATGTTTTCAATACACAAATTCAGACGTGATGCCCAGTCAGCAAGCACACGGTGAATGATGTCAGGAGTAATGGTGTTAAATGCCCCAATAATGCGCTGCCGCAAATGTTCAACACTCCTAATTTTCTCTGCATATACCAGCGCTTTCAAGTGGCCCCAGAGATAAAAATCTAGTGGCGTGAGATCCGGGCTTCTAGCTGGCCATTCCACAGGCCCTCGACGTCCTATCCAATGACCAGGGAATTGTTGGTACAGGTATTCCCTTACTTGGGTACTGTAATGTGCAGGGGCGCCGTCTTGCTGGAACCATGTTGGGAAATTTTCTTCTTCGTTCAAGACACTGGGAAATGCTTCTTCCTTGAGCATACGTAGGTAGGTGCCTCCAGTGACATGTTCATCGAAAAAGAGGGGGCCTATGATGCGATCCTTCCAAATGCCACACCATACCATCACCCGAGAAGCACCTTGTTCCTTTGAAGAGGTATACCAGTGAGGGTTGTTTTGAGACCAGTAGCGGGTGTTCTGTCGATTTACCTCACCATTTCCATAAAAAACAGCCTCGTCACTGAACAGAATGGTGGACGGGAAATTGGCATCCCGAGCATATTGTTCCGTAGCCCATTCACAAAATTCCATCCGCCGGTCGGGATCATCTTCGTTTAATTTCTGTAGGATCTGAAGTTTATATGGATGCCATTTGTGAGCCTGAAGAATGCGATGGATGCTACTTTTCGACACTCCTGTCTCGGCGGACAATCGCCGAAGAGACTTATTGGGGCTTCTGTTTAAATGAGCCAGGATAGCAGTCGCTGTATCATCGTCAGTGGACCTCCATGAAGGTCCACTGCGTGGTTTATCTTCTATGGATCCTGTTTCCTTAAACTTTGCAACAAGTCTGCTAACACAACTCTGTGTTATTGGCTCGCGGTCTGGATGCAGTCTGTTAAATTCAGCAGCGGCCTCTCTTTGACTCCGATTTCCTATGAGTAGAATTATCTGGATTCGTTCTTCCTTGCTCACAGACATTATGGCCTGTCGAAAGAGAAAAATATGAATTATGGTTTGTAGAAATAGAAAAATATGAATTTCTCCTATGATGCCGGACTTATGGGACACCCTCTATATATATTTTTTTTTTAATGCAGGAAGGAGGGGCCAAGGGAAAATGCCTGCAAAGGCGCCCCCACCCTATTAGAAGAAGAGAGCCAAACTCAAGATCCAGAGTTTTGGAGATGCCTAGACATTCTGTACTTGGCCTACTGCCCACCCAGGTGGGTGGGCAGTTGCCCACGTACAGAAAGATTTCACCCACCTACTAAAATAAAATAAGAGCATTTGAGTATATATATGCATCAGCATATATGATACATTTGATTTGATTTGTGTTATTTGTGAGCAAGTGCAAATACCAAAATAAACTATTTTAACCCACCCACTAAAATTGTCTTAGTAGTAGCGCTGTTTGGAGTGAAATTGAGTACAGAGAAAGTAAGAGCGTTCAGAAAAGGGGTTGCTGTCAGTCGTCCCAGACACCGGAGTTTCAGTGAGGAAAAGAAGATGAGGTTTAGAGGAGGCCAGGTGGTGTTCAACAGATTGAAAATTTGAGAAAAACAACGAATGTTTCAGAAGTTTATGAAAAGTGAATCAGGCAGAGGCTCAGAACATCTCGAATGGGCGGTAGCAGATCCGCCCGCTGCCCGGGTCTGCTTTCCCGGTATCGGCAGCAGGGAAGCCAGAATTGGGGACACTTATGACCCCCTCCCATGGGACTCTGAGGCTCTTAAAGTTAATGTCACTTTTTTTTTAATTTTGAAAAAATTATGTAGTGTGTAAGAAAAGGGGGAAAAGTGTGTGTTTAAGAGCATGCTGGACTACTCACAGGGTAGATGAGACACGGAAAAAGATCAGCCAGCTAAGGAGGACAGTGACAAGAGAAACGGGAGTTCCAGCCCTCCCTATCTTCTGTCTGACGTTACCCCCGGAGTACTTCCCTGGTCAATTGGTGTCTCTAATCTCCTCCTTCCAGATAAATATAATTATAAATTCCCATTTTTCTTGCACATATTCATAGTGTGTATAATTATGAAATTGAGATTCTAATTAAAATAAGGTAATTATAAAAACGTGTTCATACTTATGTTTGGAATGAAACGTAGTTATAGGTGACTGGCGTAAGACAGAAATAATGAAGACATTAAAAGGAGTGCATGAAATGTATTTCTGAATATTCATTGCATGGTATGATTTTTTCATTAATGAAGAATCTACAGTATATTATAGCTTTATTCTGAAGAAAATTATCTTCGGATGTACAGTTGCCCGCATATGTAATGTTTCTCGCCTCACAGGCGACTCCGTACATGTGGCAACGCCGCAGTGTTAATTGAGGTACCCCAACTGGGGGAAGGTGGAGGGGGGACAACCGAATCCAAGTCTGTGTTCATAAAGATAAACAAACCCTCAATATGATTGTGAACTCCATGTAGTTTACTAGTCTTATACAGTAATAAGGTTCCATTATGATTACTGTAAATCTATATGAACAGCTACTACAATAGAACTTTTTATATACTAGTGAATGTGAAATGTTCGGTGCTCTTCCAATATGTGCTCTACCGCGAAAATTTACATTCCAATACGTGATCTACCTACTACCTACCTACCTACCTACCTACCTACTAACGAAAATATCACGACTTAACCTAACCAATCGTCAAGGGCGTATAGTTGACCTAACGATTGGTTAGGTTAAGTCATGATATTTTCGTTAGTTAGCCTTACAAGGCTAGTTTCACGGTAGAGCACGTATTGGAATATGGTAGATCACAGTTTCGCGGTAGAGCACATATTGGAAGAGCACCAAATGTTCTCCTGCAGGAAATTTTCGCGTTTTTTGCGTAGGCAATAGTTTACGCGAAAATATCCAGCAGACGAAAATTTGACAATTTAAACTAATCTTTGGAAGATAGTAAGAAAATAAAACTTAGGTCATTAAAATACTTTATTTGAAAAATAAATTCAGTATATTATAATAAAACAGTGTAAGGTAAAAGCAGTAAAAACACTTCAAATTATACTGTATTATTACTGTATAACAAGAATGTCATGAATGCCGCTAATTTCCCAACCCTTCCGAATGGTCTCTCTCATTTTGTGTAGGTTATCCCATGCAGAGGCAATCCATTTAGCATGAACAGGTTTCAGTGTGGAGAGCTTCAAATCTATCTTACCGAGAGATTCATTTACGTTGAGTGTTGCTGAAACTTTATCCGCATATCAAGAGGCAAAACTTTCCTTGATATACGACCTTAGCCTCGACCAATCACAGTCCAGAATAAATGTCGTCATTCATGACGTCATTTTAATCTGTAAGATTATAACTAGGAACTGTTGACCGCGAAATTATGATACCGCGAACTCATCCAAAGATATGAAAGAGCAAAAATTTGCTGCCGCTAAATTAACCTGGTTTACAGTATATATACTTATAAACTCATACAATATTAGGTACTTTCCTGTTATCCCGGACCCCAGACTTTTTTCCAGATTCGGACGCCACTTGCCAGATTGCCAAATTTCATTGCCAAATTTTTTTTTTTAATGTTAAGTAACTAACCTAACCTAACCCAACCTCTGGTTAGGTTAGGTTAGGTTAGGTTTGGTTAGTTACTTAACATTAAAAAAAAAGAAATTGGCAATGAAATTTCGCAATCTGGCAAGTGGCGTACGAATCTGGCAAAAAGTCTGGGGTCCGGGATAACAGGAAAGTACCGAATATTATACTAATGTTTGTGAAGTGACGTTGATGGGCCAAACCGAGGTGTTGACATGGTTACTGGCATGATCTATGTTCATACCATATTTCTCCACCGTTTGACGAACACCAACTCTCAAAAAGAATCCAGCTCAAGGTAAAATTGCACAGCGAGACCGGATAATTGGTATGCGGGAAGCAGGCCTCTCTCTAGCTGACATAGCCATGGAACTGGGAATTTCAAAGCCTACTGTTCAACGCTGGGTGCAGAGGTGGCAAGAGACTGGGAATATGCTAGAGCGTCCTAAGTGTGGGGCACCAAGAAAGACCACCCCAGAAGAAGACCGGAGAATAATCAACGAAGTGCAGAACAATCCTATCAACAACGCAGTCGCCATCCGAGAGACACTACATATAGGCGTGTCAGTGGACACCGTAAGGAGACGGTTGCATGAAGCAGGATATCAGTCATATCACCACTGTACTCCTGACAAAAAAGAGAGGATTGAGGAACGATATCTTCAGGCCAGGCTCTCGTTTGCTTGCCAGCATATAAATGATGATCTCGCATACTGGAGCAGAGTTATTTTCTCTGACGAGAAGACGTTTACGTCTACAACTCACGGCCGTCTTCGGTGTTGGCGACAGGACAACACGAGATATGCCCGCCAAAATATTTACGAAGTGGCACGGAGTGGGCACGTGACGGCGAATGTGTAGGGATGGATGCACCTGCAAGGACTAGGAGAGCTGACTCAGATCCACGGGAGGTTTACGGTAGATCAATATATAGAGATCATGGAGGAGGTGATGCTGCCTTCTGTACACGCGTATGCCTTGCCTTAGCTAGAGCAGATTATCTTTATGCAGGTATGTTGTATTTGTGTGTTATAGAATATTACAAGCGGTAGCTCGCTGTCGCTCGCAACCGTTGTACAACTTGGCCCTCCGGGCGGGTAGCACTGTGATCCAGCTACAAAATTTAAAAAAACGCCATTACCCCCATTACCCCCACCCCTCTCCCCCATTACCTCCCCACACAAAGTTAAAAAACGCCATTACCCCCATTACCCCCATTACCCCCACCCCTCTCCCCATTACCCCCACCCTCACTCCCCCAATTACCCCACCCCCTTCCCCACTACCCCCGGGCGGGTAGCAGTATATGTCACACAATGTGAAGCTCAAGATTTTCACGGCTGCGTTCTTTTCTGTAGTTTTATCGCGGTGCTGGGGCCTTCGGACCCAGTAATTGTGACCTAGGACCGGGAAACTTGACAGAGCACATCGGCAGCTCATGGGCTATCAGTTGGTGGTGGTTGCAGAATTTTCCGATGTGCCGTTTAGTCTGTGCACGGTTCCAAAGAAAGCGGACAGACACACAGACACACACACACACACACACACACACACAGACACATTTTAGCTCAATAGTAAAGAGGATACTATTACTAGCGTAAGATTTATGTATTACAGGCATTTGTATGTCCGGTTTCCACATTTACATTGGACGAATAATGGTCATAAAATTGTTCTTTAACTCTTTCAGTACTATGACAACGCTTTAGGATTTTATTTTGGATAACTGCAGACTGTATTATTTGTATAACGGCGCACAATTACATTTAGCTGGGAGGAACCTCTATATAAGATATGAGATATATATTTGAAACCCCTATATGAGATATAATTTTACTTTTAATATTTAAAATCCATTTGCAGGACAACTCTCCCAGACACATTGCCAGGATTGTTAGAAGGTGGTTTGAGGAGCAGCAAAATCTAGAACTACTGGACTGGCCGAGTAAGGGGTGTGACCTCAACCCCATTGAGAGCGGTGGGGGAATGTGGCGAACTCGTGGGAGCCTGGGCAGGAGCGGACTAGCCGCCAGCTGCTGGATCACACTATGGCTGAGTGGGAGATGTTCCGAAGGAACCCACACGTCATACATAACCATGTTGCATCTATGCCACACAGATTACAAGATGTAAAAGACAATAATGTGGGATGGGCCAAATACTAAATATGAACCTGGTATAGCTGTGCCATTTATGTTAATATATGGCAAATTGTGAGCATTTTGTATGATAAACTATTTAGTAAAACATTCTCAACCATTGCATATTTGTTGTAATAAAGAAATGGTGTTTTGTTGTTTATATATATATATATATACGAGTGTCCCAAAACCATGTATACATTTTTAAAAAACTTATAACAGGCGAACCTACTAACGGATTCAGATGATTTTTATTTCTTTTTATAGGTAAAATATACAACATCGAAATAATAGATAGTTTAATTTGTTTTAAACACGTAAGTGTTCGAAATGTCGACCATTGACATCAATGCACCACTGCGCTCTTTGATTCACTGATTGGCAGACTTCAACAAAAATGTTTGTAGGGATATTTCTACACGCTTCTTCAACTGTGCTCTTTAGTTGTTCAAGTGATGTAGGTCTTCTACTGTATACTTCATTTTTCAAATGACCCCATAAAAAAGTCAAGTGGGTTCAAATCTGGTGAACGTGGTGGATACTCGATACTACCTCGTCGTCCGATCCACCGATAATGAAATGTTTCATCAAGGTAGTTCCTGACATCCTGATGGTAATGAGGAGGTGCTCCATCTTGTTGAAAGTAAATGTCCTCATCTCCGTATAACTGTCGAATTGCAGGAAAACCTTTTCCCCGAAGCATGTTGAGGTATCTATGACCGGTAACTGTACCATCGAAAAATAATGGACCAACCAAACCTTTGGAAGAAAAACCACACCAGACAGTTATACCCGGTAAATTTACATGTCGTTCCACATAAATGTGTGGATTTTCTTGTGACCAGTATGTGCAATTATGACGATTAATTATACCATTCAACTTAAATGTAGCCTCATCAGACCACACAATTTTGTCCGCAAATTGGCCATCTTGTGTGTTTTTTACTCGAAACCATTCGCAAAACTGGATTCTGCGATCCGGATCATCCTCATTCAAGGCATGTAATAATCTCGGGATGTAAGATTTCCATTTAGCATTCTTCAGAATTCTGTGGACACTTGTCTTACTTTTCCCTGTTTCACGAGCACATTGTCTCACAGATTTTCTTGGTGATCGGTTGAATACCTGTAGCACTTCATCAGAAGAGTTAGCATCTGATGATGTCTTTGGACGCCCAGTCGCTTGCTTGTACACATCATGCACAGTACCGTATACTTCAAATTTCTCACAGATACGTGAAATGGTAAGTCGAGTTGGAGGATTAGTTCCAAAATTGTCTCTCCACTGTTGTTGAACCTTTGATATCTTCTCAACTTTAAAATACGACTTTAGTATCCATTTTCGTTGCTCAAATGATAAGCGCACACTTCCATTTTCCATGTTTACTGTAGGCAGGCAAGGCTATTACTAATTTCGATTTTGTATCTCCTTAAGGCTAGGCAAGGCTGTTAACAATTTCGCTGTTGTATCTCCTTAGGCTATAGGCTATAAAAAGAAATAAAAATCATCTGAATCTGTTAGTTGGTTCGCCTGTTATAAGTTTTTTAAAAATGTATACATGGTTTTGGGACACTCTTATGCTAGTATAACCGTGGATTATTCTTATGTGATTTTGATAATCAGTTACTATTGTTCAGATCGAAACTCTTAACAAGTTGTTTGTGTAACAGTCGATAAGCCATTTCCCACTAACTCTCTTTGCCCCTCTACCTCGCTCTCTCTCACACCGTCTTAATCTTTTTCTCGCTCAATGTCAATATATAATATATATATATATATATATATATATATATATATATAATCGTGTAGATTCGTAAGTTAGTAAAGGTTTAAAGCTGCACACGGACTCTACAAACAGCTTTATTCGTATTGTTACATAATGATTTAATATACGCGAGACTGGTGGGTGGGGACGGGGAATTGAAGGAGTGTGAAGGATGGTTGTGTAATGTCTATTTTTGATTCAAATTCATTAGTGCTGTGTATAAAAAGTTGTATTGTGGTATCTGTTCGTATAGGCTTGCAGTAATCATAATGGAACCTTATTACTGTATAAGACTAGTAAACATTGTGTTCATAAAGATAAACGATTAATATGATCGTGAACAGCGTTAAACTCCGACATTACATTATAATTAGGGGCCGTTCAAAAATTATGTAACGCTATTTTTGCTGAAACTTGACACCACAGATCCACCAGGAACGTTCTGTAACGCTAGACCAGGCACCCGCTAAGATGTTATGTAACACTTACACACCCCACACGTTACGGAACGTTACAGAGGGGGGGGGGCAGGTTTTAGCAAAAATAGTGTTACGTAACTTTTGAACGGCGCCTTACCTCTATGTCAATGTTATATGTTGTTGGACTCGGTTGTTCCCCCTCCGCCCCACCTTCCCCAGTTGTGGTACCTTGACTATCGCTGCGGCGTTGCCACATGTACGGAGTCGCCTGTCAGGCGAGGAACATTACATATGCGAACAACTGTACTTTTGAGAGCTGTTCTCTCTGCGCATGCGCACTTGTCTTGTTTTGCGCAGTTTGCAGTTTACATGAGGAGCGTTGATGATCACTCTTTCAAAAATAATTTAAAGTATGGTTGATTATGGCCTGTATTATAATTAGTTGTCTTTTACCACAAACTTTCTCACAGTTATATAAAATAGTTCAATGGAGTTGAGCAGATTAAGTATAATGTGATAAATACACATTTAAGTTCGATTACATATAAATTTCAGTCTGAATTAATATACAGGGTGATTCATAAATGGGTGCGTTCCTGTTAATGGGAATACCCAACCGCCCGCCACCAAACTGTTTGTTATGTATTTTTGCTCTCGTCATTTTCGTTTAAACTAACGAAAATATCACAATTTAACCTAACCAATCATCAAGGGCGTACAGTTGACCTAACCAGGTATTCAATTGACCTAACCGGGCATTGAATTAACCTAACAGGTTAATATAACGGAAAATACCCGGTTAGGTCAACTGAATGCCCAGTTAGGTTAATTGAATGCCCGGTTAGGTCAACTGTACGCCTTTGATAATTGGTTAGGTTAAGTTGTGATATTTTCGTTAGTTTAAACGAAAATGACGAGAGCAAAAATACATCACAAACAGTTTGGTAGTCCCGATAATACGTAAGTACCGAATTTATTAATCATTTAAATGAAATTAGTTAATATGTAAGCGATAATCAGTTAGTAGGGGGCCAAAATGTCTCTATGTCATCTAAAATCGCAGGAAAAACGTCGCTGCTTTCGGTACGTTGTCGCCACATGAATTCATTAAGGTACGAGTCAAGATGATGGCGGGCGGTTGGGTATTCCCGTTAACAGGAAAGCACCCATAAATGTATTTCATAAATCACAGGGTTTATTCTTGAGCCAAAGTAAAGAAAAAAGACCATATAAACATAGGTTGAGTAACCCGTAGGTTTCGAGCTATAGCACGCGACAGAAAAATGAAGCTGCTAAGGATTTTTTACATTTTATGCAAATACACAGTGTGATACATTTACTTCATTAAAGTAAATGTTCGAAATTGAGGTGGAAGTATTCGCCGGCTTAAGCCTCACCTCACCACCTACTCCCCTTCCTCTCTCTCTCTCTCTCTCTCTCTCTCTCTCTCTCTCTCTCTCTCTCTCTCTCTCTCTCTCTCTCACCTACCCCCCCTCATCGCAAACCACCGCTAACCACCATTCCTCACTTGTTCATGCTCACTCATTTTCCCCCTTTAACTATCTCTCTCTATCCTATTTTGCGACGTGCTGAGGCATGCATTCAAGAAGGAGAAAAGAATTTCGAACATTTATTTTAATGACACAAATGTTAGAGTTACGCGTAACAGTAATTAGAGTGTATGAATAATATATATATATATATATATATATATGGCATCTCGAAAACTCTGGACCTTGATTTTGGCTTTCTTCTTCTCCTTTTATAGGGGGGGGGCGGATTTTCGCGGCGCTTGCCCTTGGCACATCTTTCTTCCATAATATATATATATATATATGAAAATTATTTCACGAAAGTAACACGTGAAAAATATTTATGATGAATAAAACCACGAAGGAAAGGAAAGAATGGTGCTCAAGCGCTTTCGTCTAATGACATCCTCAGGAATACTGAAGTACATAAAGAGTTACAGCCTATATATAGGTTACAGAAAAAAAAAATATATATATATATATACACAATAAACGGAAAAAAAAATTAAAATTAAAAAAAAAAAATTAAAGGATTGTGGGAGGCGCATACAAATTTGTAAGGAAAAACTATTGATTTTTAGCACAAGATCAAATGAATTATTTCCAACCAATGTTATAAAAAAAAAAAAACTACCGATTTTTAGCACAAGATTAAATGAATTCAAAAAACTTCACTTTTTTACGTGAAGGTCAAAATATGAGAATAAAAACCCACTCTAATAGACAGAGTTTATTTCCACGACAGTTTCGACGCCCACTGGCATCCTCCTCGGGTGGATACAGAAACACAAATGAAACAAAACAAGAGGGAAAAAACAGTTCAGGGATCGACCGTTAAGAAATTCGCACCTAGGTTGGATTCCATTCTCTCGAGACAGGAGGGGCATTTTCATTAAGTACATTCGCACAAATTTTTTTTTAAAACTATCTTCCTGTTCTAAACATACAGATTCTATTATTTTTACATAATTATTACATTTATAATTAAATTTATTACATTTAATATTGCATAATTATTAATTACAGAAATTATAAATTTATTATTACATTGGTTATTACATTGTTGTTTATTATACAGAAATTATAAACCGAAAAACGAATGAAAAAAGGCGATTAGGAAATAATCCAGAGACCATTGAGAAATTCGCACCGAGGAGGATGCCAGTGGGCGTCGAAACTGTCGTGGAAATAAACTCTGTCTATTAGAGTGGGTTTTTATTCTCATATTAAATGAATTGTTTCCAACCAGTTATAAAAAAAAAAAAAAAAAAAATTTATACTGGAAATCTGCCCGGATTTTAGCACTCTACCCTTCTTGTTTAAGGTTCGATGTATATAAAAATAAATTGAAAAATAAAAGTTATTAGAGTAGCATACAAGTTTACCAAAGATTTAGCGTTCTACCCTTCTTATCTAAATCTGTTCTGAAGGAATTCAAAACAACAGGATCGAGTTGAAAAAGACCTTTGCTTATGTTGAAGTTATTTGTAAGTTGGATAATGGCAGACTCAAGAATATTTAATCTTGTGCTAAAAATCGGTAGTTTTTTTTTTTTTTTATATAACATTGGTTGGAAAGAATTCATTTGATCTTGTGCTAAAAATCGATAGTTTTTCCTTACAAATTTGTATGCGCCTCCCACAATCCTTTAAGTATTTTTTTAATTTTTATTTTTATTTTTCCGTTTATTGTATATATATATATATATATATTTTTTTTTTCTGTAACCTATATATAGGCTGTAACTCTTTATGTACTTCAGTGTTCCTGAGGATGTCATTAGACGAAAGCGCTTGAGCACCATTCTGTGTTTCCTTTCTTTCGTGGTTTTATTCATCATATATATATATATATATATATATATATATATATATATTGTATGGGTGTGTGTGTCAGACAACCTGAACATTGACCCCATTTCTAGAAATTAAGTTAAATGGTTCATTCAGTAAACGTTTACGTATGTAACTTACAGTTGCCGACAAATCTTGCCGAACAAATAAATCTATGGGGATAACACTGAAAATTTAAAATAAATACTATTGGTTTAGAAATAAACATGCC
This sequence comes from Bathynomus jamesi, assembly GCA_023014485.1. NCBI lineage: Eukaryota > Metazoa > Arthropoda > Malacostraca > Isopoda > Cirolanidae > Bathynomus > Bathynomus jamesi. The sequence goes on along the minus strand of JAJOZX010000210.1, from coordinate 446,902 downwards.
ACACCGTTGCTTTTTCATGACAAGTTATCGAACACAAGCAGCTTTCCGAGAAACGCCCCTTTCTACAAAAGTGCACAAGTCAAAATTAAATTAATAAGTATTTCACTTTATTTTCCAACCCCTGCATTGTTACAGTACAGCTGACGTATTGTACAGTACGATTCAAATGAAATCCGACCGCATGGCTGTAATAGACTTAATGAATTATGAGATGCATTCACTGCAGTTGATAATTCATTGATATGAGTCATCTAAGTTTTCTACCTAATTCGTCGCGTCTCTCTTTCCAGTACTGTTCAGAATTTTCTTTGCAGCAGCAATAGCCTCCGGGATCATCATGGAGGTTGCTGCAACGAAACGTTTCCTGAATTGGTCAAGTACAGCAGCGTCCAAAAGCACACAATCGGAACTATTCGGGAGATACCATTCACATGTTTAGCCGCGCAAAACCAGGATTGTCGTAGCCATTCTCCTCAATCCAACCGTGCAGGCATCAAATTATACTAAGTCCGTAAAAAAATAAAAAAATCTGCTGATGAGCTAATCCGCAAAAAGATCTCAGATACGAATATGGGAATAACGAGCCTGTACTGTTGCTTGCTCATCAAAGCTACCTAAACGGCAATTAAGACACCAAGATCGTTTGAAAAGAACAGCTCTACAACAAAAGTTGGTCTAGAAATCGTTAGTCCAATTTCATTTAACGCGTACTTCATAAGCATGTTAAAACGTAAACACGTTCTAAATTTAATTAAGAAATAAAATCATACTTCCACATTCATGACCGAAGATAATTCGTAATCTACATTTACGATTTATTTTTCAACTCCCAGCCTTCATTCGCCAGCTCTAGAATTGAACATTCTCTTGAGAAATTGATTAATTTAATTTCTGAACTATTTGCAATGACTTATTAGGGTAACGTTTGTATCATAGATTTAATTGATAAAAAACATGAAGCCTGAAAAACGACCGTACTGATTAAGCTTGAACGGCAACGAAGTCACCAGCCACAAAAACAGTTCTAAAAAGAAAATCATTGGTATGGGAGAGAGTGGGAAAAACTTATACACTGACAATATCTGGTCAGCTGGCTTGCAATATAAATAAGTTTCAACATATTCTTTGTTAGATTAATGCCGATAATTTCGTTTCTAAAGTGTTTACATGAAGATTAAAAGTGGTGAAAAACTGTTGACTTGCTGAATATATATATATATATATATATATATATATATATATATATATATACAGTATATACGTATATACAGTATATATACGAGAGGCGGCCAGAAAATAAGTTTACACAGCGTATAATTTTTTAACTAAAGGACCTACATTGATTATGTTTGTATCAGGTGAATTCGTTAATCATTGTTGGCAACACTACACGTCGATTCGGCTGCCATCTACCGTACATTGGTTATATGAGTCAGTTGAACATGGCGACTCGACTGGAACAGTGCCCTGCCCAACGGAGCAGTCCACGACGTTTACGTTTAATGGCCGCTCGTAAACGTTCCAGTGTTGAACAATATGCAGCTGCATTGATTGTTGTGCCTTTTTGCATGAAGTCTGCGAGCAAAACGCCTTTGTGATCCCAAAACACGGTAATCATTACTTTGCCAGCGGACCTCACAATCTTGAACTTCTTTGGTCGCGGGGACCCAGGGTGTTTCCATTCCATGCTGGCACATTTTGTTTCCGGAGTACGGTGATGAACCCATGTCTCGTCTCCTGTGACAATGCACTCGAGAAATTCTTGACCACTGACAGGCTCGGAATATCGTTGCAGAAATGACAGGGTACCGTTCCAGTCGAGCCACCATGTTCAACTGACTCATATAGTCAATGTACGGTAGATGGCAGCCGAATCGACATGCAGTGTTGCCAACAATGATTAGCGAATTCAACTGATACAAACATAATCAATGTAGGTCCTTTAGTTACGAAATTATACGCCGCGTAAACTTATTTTCTGACCGTCCCTCGTATATATATATATATATATATATATATATATATAGTGTGTGTATATATATATCAGTGACGACGGAGGGGGTCAGGCAGGTCAGGCTGAACCTGACCTGTTATTTCTCCTGCTAGAGGACTTAAAAAAACTAACATAAAATCTAATAATACACAATCCCATCTCTTGTCAAGTTGTCAGGCTAAAAATTTCCACCCATCCATCTATCATCTAATCCCCATTTTCCTAGTGAGAGTGGGGAGAGAGACGCGAGAAGAGAGTTACAAGGAGTTACAAGGAAAAGAAGTACCTCAAAAGGCCTTGCGGTCCATACCGAGGAAGTACCAATGGCAACGGGTGCCAGAGAAAAATTCCTACACCCTCAAATAGTGTGCAAGATTCGGTCTAACCTTTTCTTGAACTGATCCACAGAGGAACTGTTCACAACTTCTGAAGGTAGCCTGGTCCACGTGTCACAGATCTTATAGGTAAAGTAATTCCCATACACACTAGTGCTAAACCGTTTCAAATCCAACTTCCAACCATTGTTGCGAGTTGAGTTATCATTTAAACTAAACCTGCTTCTAAAATCGACATCGTCGAACCCGTGTAAGAGCGAAAACAATTCAGGGCGCGTAAGCGCCGATTGTAGCCCATATGCCTAACGGAAGGGATTAACTTTGTGGCCCTCGCCTGGACTCGCTCCAGCCTGTCAATATCTTTCCTGAGGGTGGGTGACCAGAGCTGCACAGCATACTCCGGGTGCGTCCGAACCAGGAATTGTACAGGGAGAGCACAATCTCCTTGTTCCGATATCGAATTGCCTCCTGATATAACCGAACAGCTTCTGGGCTTTCTTTTCCACCTCTACGCACTGTTTGGTAAACTTAAGGTCGCTGCTAATTAGCACACCCAAGTCCTTTTCCAAATCAGTGGCCTCGATATTACTCCCAACATCGAGTAGTTCGACTTGGGATTGGCGTAGCCAATGTGCATGACCTTGCATTTACCCAAGTTAAACGGCATTTGCCATTTTTCGGACCACTCTCCTATCCTACGTAGGTCCGCACGCAGTTGCTCGATCACTTCGAGCGTCCTAACATTGGCCCTAAGTTTGGTGTCATCGTGAATTTGGCGATCCTACTGACGATGCCAGCGTCGATATAATTTATGTAAATGATAAACAACAGTGGCCCCAAAACGGAACCTGAGGAACCCCGCTAGTGACCGAGGCCCAACCCGAGGTAGTCCTTTAATTACAACCCTCTGCCGCCTATTCTTCAGCCAGTTTCCATCCAGCTCCCTACTTCCCCATCGATACTCGATACCCAGCACGCGGACTTTGGCCATTAGCCGGCGGTGAGGGAAGATATGTGGCTTGGCTAAAAATTTTTGAGTCAGATATCTTTACTTTATAAACATGTTATAATGACCATGTTAGATTTATAAATAAGGTATATAGCTATTTGCATATACACTGTGACTGTACATAAAGTTAATTACGATTACATGAAGATCCGTCACCCCACGAATAACCAGTTTTTAATGTTTGAAGTCAGGCAAATTCATATTTGCCTGACGACTTGGTACTGTGCCAAATATATGTTATTATCTTGAATTACTAAACATTTAGAAGCAATATTTGTATATCATACTGGCAGTTGGGTATTTCTATATATTCTACTTTTGCAAAGTACAGTAAATTTTAGGAAATTTAATACACAACATGGAAAGTGTTCATTTTATATAAAATCTGTCACATCTGCGTCGAAACAGAGGAGTCCAAAATGCTGCGCTGAATTGCCAAATCTCTTTTTTTTTTTAAACTTAATCTTGTTTTCAATAATATGCATATTATATACTTTATAAGGTGGGGTGGCGGAAAATAATTGTCCAAGTCACTTAGCATTTAAAATTAATTTACTTCAAGAAAAATTTGGTGAAAGAACTAATGGAGCAAGTGTAGTTTACGTCCCCCTGACTCAAAAGGGGACACAAACTACATTAGGTCAAAGTTGGGGAACGTAAACTACACTAGTATTTTTAGGAAACATTTTTTAAATGAATCCATCAAATAAAATGTTAAAAACTAACGAAAATTTAAGACTTAACCTAACCAATCGTCAATTTATATATAATATATATATATATATATCGTAATATTTTCGTTAGTTTTAACGTTTTATTTGACTAAGTATACGCGGACAAAGTTGGGAAACGTAAACTACACTAGGATAATGTAGGGAAAGTACTACACAAGGCACCACAGGAGGACGTAAACTACACTTACTGTACTCCGAACTAATTACTAATAATTAATTATATTCTAATTATCATACATATCAGAGTGAAACAAGTATCAAATTATAGAGTATATAATATATCGTAAAGAACGACGCTTGTATAGGAGATATTCCGCGCAAGACGAGAGAGAGAAAACGGAACAAATGAAAAAATGAAGTACCACCTGGGAATCGACCCGGGATCTTCCGATTGCCGGTCAGACGCGATACCATTACACCATGGACTTCACTCTTCCAAATGCCGTAATTCTTCTACATACTCGCAGAAACCAATGCCCCAAGGGGGCACCTCCCGCATGCCGTAACATTATATACATTCAACTGCAAAGAACACGCAGTATAAATAACGTAAAGAACGACGCTTGTATAGGATATATTCCGCGCAAGACGAGAGAGAGAAAACGAAACAAATGAAAAAATGAAGTACCACTGGGAATCGAACCCGGGATCTTCCGATTGCCGGTGCCCCCCCTTGGGGCATTGGTTTCTGCGAGTATGTAGAAGAATTACGGCATTTGGAAGAGTGAAGTCCATGGTGTAATGGTATCGCGTCTGACCGGCAATCGGAAGATCCCGGGTTCGATTCCCAGGTGGTACTTCATTTTTTCATTTGTTCCGTTTTCTCTCTCTCGTCTTGCGCGGAATATCTCCTATACAAGCGTCGTTCTTTACGTTATTTATACTGCGTGTTCTTTGCAGTTGAATGTATATAATGTTACGGCATGCGGGAGGTGCCCCCTTGGGGCATTGGTTTCTGCGAGTATGTAGAAGAATTACGGCATTTGGAAGAGTGAAGTCCATGGTGTAATGGTATCGCGTCTGACCGGCAATCGGAAGATCCCGGGTTCGATTCCCAGGTGGTACTTCATTTTTTCATTTGTTCCGTTTTCTCTCTCTCGTCTTGCGCGGAATATCTCCTATACAAGCGTCGTTCTTTACGTTATTTATACTGCGTGTTCTTTGCAGTTGAATGTATATAATGTTACGGCATGCGGGAGGTGCCCCCTTGGGGCATTGGTTTCTGCGAGTATGTAGAAGAATTACGGCATTTGGAAGAGTGAAGTCCATGGTGTAATGGTATCGCGTCTGACCGGCAATCGGAAGATCCCGGGTTCGATTCCCAGGTGGTACTTCATTTTTTCATTTGTTCCGTTTTCTCTCTCTCGTCTTGCGCGGAATATCTCCTATACAAGCGTCGTTCTTTACGTTATTTATACTGCGTGTTCTTTGCAGTTGAATGTATATAATGTTACGGCATGCGGGAGGTGCCCCCTTGGGGCATTGGTTTCTGCGAGTATGTAGAAGAATTACGGCATTTGGAAGAGTGAAGTCCATGGTGTAGTGGTATCGCGTCTGACCGGCAATCGGAAGATCCCGGGTTCGATTCCCAGGTGGTACTTCATTTTTTCATTTGTTCCGTTTTCTCTCTCTCGTCTTGCGCGGAATATCTCCTATACAAGCGTCGTTCTTTACGTTATTTATACTGCGTGTTCTTTGCAGTTGAATGTATATAATGTTACGGCATGCGGGAGGTGCCCCCTTGGGGCATTGGTTTCTGCGAGTATGTAGAAGAATTACGGCATTTGGAAGAGTGAAGTCCATGGTGTAATGGTATCGCGTCTGACCGGCAATCGGAAGATCCCGGGTTCGATTCCCAGGTGGTACTTCATTTTTTCATTTGTTCCGTTTTCTCTCTCTCGTCTTGCGCGGAATATCTCCTATACAAGCGTCGTTCTTTACGTTATTTATACTGCGTGTTCTTTGCAGTTGAATGTATATATATATATATATATATATATATGCTTGAAATGTTTGAACCTGAGTATCCACAAAAACCTGGCGTCGCCCCTGATATATATATATATATATATATATATATATATATATAGGGTGATCCAGAGAAATGGGACCCAAAAGAAACCCCTGTAACTCTTAAAGTATAAGTCCTTTTATAAAATCATACGCATCATTCGAAAGAGGATAGTTACAAGTTTGTACAGGATTGTATAGGTTTTGACAATACAAGACAAGATAAGATACAAAACAAAATAAAAGTGTTAGTTAAAACTAACCCTTCAAGATGACTGCATGGACTGTGGAACAGCTGCGTTTCATAACTGAGCAATATTATGAGCATGGAAGAAGTGTAGTTTCAGCTCAAAGATCTTTCAAGACAAATTTTCAGATGTCAAAATCACCTCCTAAGAGCTGAAACTACATTTCTTCCATGCTCATAATATTGCTCAGTTATGAAACGCAGCTGTTCCACACTCCATGCAGTCATCTTGAAGGGTTAGTTTTAACTAACACTTTTTTTTTTGTTTTGTATCTTATCTTGTCTTGTATTGTCAAAACCTATAAAATCCTGTACAAACTTGTAACTATCCTCTTTCGAATGATGCGTATGATTTTATAAAAGGACTTATACTTTAAGAGTTACAGGGGTTTCTTTTGGGTCCCATTTCTCTGGATCACCCTTTATATATATATATATATATATATATATATATATATATATATATATATATATATATATATATACGGGATAATGATGATGACGATATTATACATTCGTTTATACACACCTAAACAACTGGGGTAATCTGCACGAAATTTAATATACACATTTAGGGAGAAAGGGAAGGTTTCAGTAACACACCCACCCCTCATAGTCCCCTCAGGTTGTGTTTCGGGGGTTTTTGCTGCGCAAGGCACAACGGGCGTTCTTATATACACTCGTATATACTCGTATCATATATTGTTGGGAAATCTACAATTCCGAAATTTACTGTTTCCATATTTTCTTTTTACAATTTTTTTTAATTAACTTAACAATCCTATTATTTAATGTGTACAATGTACACCTTTTGAAAATTAAATTATACAACAAGCTTAATAGGGGTATTATACTATCGTACTCATTATGCATTCTAATACAGTATCTTATTTAATTAGTATTTCGCAGTTGTTGTTTTGTTGTTGCTGTTGTTTAAGAATGAAAAAGTACCAAAAGCGAAGGATGCTTTATAAACCATTAATTTAATTCATTAATATTTCCCTTAAAATTAATGACGTAACAAGTTAATCAAAATTTCATTCCTTAACGCTCTAAAATCTTGGACGAGAAAGCGCAGTAAAGATTTAGTACGTCTTTGTAAAAAATATTTTATCCTTAAATTCCTCCGTGTATAATGCAGTTTGCATTATTTACGTAATGCAAAACGTATTCATAATTCGTAGACAAATTTTGCTACAATATACTTAACTTACAAAATAATTTGCTTATACGTGAAACAGACAAATTGTTACGAGACTGAATAAATATATTTCAATGCCTTAAGTTCTCCATGTTTACATTTTCAAGGCATTTTGCGACGGAGAATCCCTACGGAGCTAGAATGACATTTTGACTTGTAGTGAAACCTTTGCAGAACATCTGGGATTTGAAGCATCTTCAACAGACGCGTTTTGGGGATATGTCGAAGATTCATGGTTGAAAGAAGCGAAAAGAAAACCAAATTTTTTTTATTTTTTTTAATAATTGAAGAGTAAAATATATATTTTCTTTCCTTATACAAATATGTATTATATTTATTTGAGATTTGTTTAATACGATTTCACGAAAATAAGTGTTGGAGTTATTATTAGATGTAAATATTGTATAGTAAATGTGAATTATATGAAAACACGGAGGAAAGAGTTCATGGATGAGATTTTCCTCAGCTATAATTACTTTATGCGTAAAATTTTCCACAAACTGTTTATAAGTAAGAAAACAGAAAATTTGTAAACAAGCAAAAATATATAAAAAAAAACAACAACATCTAAACCGAGAGGAAGGATTTCAACAAAAAACAACATATAAAAAATGGAAAATAATAAAATAAAAGAAATAAACACGTCCAATTAATTTAAGTGACATAAAAATAAGCACATTTGAAAAGGGATAAAAAACACACCTAAAAGCTATTAAGGTGAACAAAATCTGCACCTTCTCTACAAAACATGTTTACAAGATTCTGTGTCCGACGGAGCTTTGCTTTTCCTTTACACATGACGACTCAGAATTTTCACAATCTGCGTTCACCGTTTTCCATGCATAAATTTTACGATTAGATAAGCATACGTTGCGCCTTACTCGGAACATAAAATGCAAAAACAATTACCAAAGATTCAGACTGATTTTAAACTTCAAATGTGAAATGAATTATATATATACTGTATATATTAAATTCAAATATTCTAATTAAAAAATCTTTATTCAGAAAGGAATACAAATGACAGAGTTTTACAATTTAAATATTTGATATGCCATTAATATATTCACAGTACTCTCCTCTGAATATGTTGCTGGAAGCATGGAGGCTTTGTAGGCATAATTAATGGGATTTAGTTTACTTATTACATAAGAGAAGTGAAAGTGGCAAGTAATAGTGACAACAGATAATAATAATAATAATAATATATAAAAATTTACGAAACGTTACATAATTTATAATTAAATGGTTTATTGTCTATTTAGTAGAAAATTTATTGAGAAGGATAAATTATGAAAGTAAAAGTGTTTAATGAAATTACCATATTTTAAATAGTTGATTATAAAATAGGAACTTCATTACTGTGGTAAAAATGGCATTAGTGAAATCAAACATCAGTAGGAGCTAATGAAGTACTTTTTAGTGATTCGAGAAATACATTTAGTGATGAAGCCTGCCTAATATGTATGGAAATTGCATTCCATACATATGCTCCTTTCAAAAAAATGTGCATTTCTTGAAATTTCCATTGTATAGTTTGGTTTGAGTATAAAATCCCTGGGCAGACTGGTGTTATGAAGATGGTGAATCTTTGAATGGATGATGTATGTTGATTTTTATTGATAACTTTGAACATAGTGACAGCAACATTGAATTTGTGTCATTTAATTTTAAAATATTTAGCTCTTTAAACATTGGGTAAGTATGACTTTGTTTCATTATTCGAGAGAGTTCGCAGACATTTTTTGTAAATTACTTCCAAAGATGTTTTATATATTTACTCCCAATTTTTATTTGACAGTTTGTATTAATATGTTTTGTGGTAATAATCATATAAGATGACTTTGTCAGGTGCAGTAAAAGTTTACTTCCAAACATCCATTTATACATATTTTCTAATTGCCTATTCATTTCATTAATCAAAAAGTCCGCGTTATAATGGAAAGAAGTAAGTGTGGTATCATCTGCATTTTGTACGCAATTTAATGTGGTTGACAGATGAAAATTGTTGACGTCAATAAGAAATAGTAATGATCCAAGAAGAGATCCTTGTGGGACTCCACAAGTTAGCATCGCCTTGTTGGATTATTATCATATATGTACTGATGGCGATTTGACAGAAATGATTTAAACCAGTCGAGGATATTTCTTCTTATTCCGTATGTGTAAAATTTATTGAATAAGATTTCATGCGAAAATGTGTCAAATTTTTTCCACTGTCATGGTTATTTTCAGTTATTCCAGTCCAGTCAAAAGCTATTATTTCTCCTGGGAATTTTAGTTTGTTATTTTAACTGTAAGATCTATAGTCAACTTTTATATTTTCCTCTGATTAACATGGTGTACGTGGGCAAGTGATCTGTGATATTTAATATAATTATACCCGAGATGCAGTCAGCGGGGACCGCACACATGTCTGATCTAGTAGAGTCGAAATTCAATGTCATTGTTAAGTCAAGTTGGCTTTGTATTAGCTAATTTAAAACCGCGTGCAGTCATGATGTTGTAAAGGAAACTTGCCTTATTATTTGAACGTTCTTTTGCGAGATCATTATTTAAATATCCTGCAATAAAACAGTTGTCATGAATATAATTGGAGGTTAGAATTCTATCGATAGTCGTTGGCCGGTAAATGTCTAAAATTGAATAGTGGATGTTATGAACATATTAAATTTCAATTGCAAATGTTTCCGAGGTATTGTTTATGTTTGTCAATTCTTCGATACTTTTATCTCGTAGTTTGAGTCTACAAATATAGTTCCACCTCGACCCCTATTGTTAGCCCTACATACATGGTTGCTTGTGTTGTGTACCCTGGGATGTTTAAAAAGATATTATCATTTAACCAGGTTTCAGTTAATATAATGCACGTGAATTTATGTTATAATAATTTTAGGTTAGCTGTCAATTGGTCAAAGTGGTTTGGGAGACTGCGAATGTTTAAATTTAGGAAAGACAGGTTGCCATTGTTGTATTTCTTGTTTAAAAAGTTGTCTACTGAGATATAGTCGTCGAAGTTGACTACGTTTTCAGATTCTCTAATTTCATTTACAGTATTGAGGGTATTCAAAGTGTTCATCATGATGTAAAGATTAGGGTAATACGGTAATAGAAATAATAACAGGTAAGTAAAGATTTATACAGTGTGTATATATATATACAACAACACATGCAAAAAAAATAAAAAATAAAAAGCAGCTGTAGTAAAGCAAGAACGTGATATTATACTGGGTGATCCAGATAAATGGGACCCACAAAAAAAAGCCAAATATTCTTAATATTTAATTCCTTTCATAAAAACTATATATCATTCGAAAGAGTAGAGTTACAAGTTTATTATGAAATATTTATTTTTTTAAAATGACTCCTTTCAAATGTGCTCCATTAGTTGCCATTTGTGATGGCGGCCTTCAATTCTTGCAAGGTCGTTGGGTTATTTCTGTAGACCATACTCTTTAAATATCCCCAGAGATAATAATCTAAGGGAGAAAAATCCGAAGACCTTGCGGGCCATTCAACGTCTCCAAATCTTGAGATTAACTCGCCTGGAAACGTTTGACGCAAAACTGCCATGCAGTTCCTCGTGGTATGGCAGGTAGCTCCGTCTTGTTGGAACCAGTGGTTTTCTAGACAAAGATCTCTTAATTTAGGAATAAGGAAATCGGTCAACATTTTTTTCGTAGCGATCACCATTTACAGTGACCGTGTTTCCGGTGGAATCCTCGAAAAAGTACGGCCCTATGATCTGAGATGCAGTAAAACCACACCAAACAGTTACACGCTGACTATGCAACGGGACTTCGGTAATATTCAATGGATTTTCTGTTGCCCAGAAACGACAATTTTGTTTGTTTACAGTTCCATTCAAGTGAAAATGGGCTTCGTCTGACATAATCAAAGTTGCTAGAAAATTGGTGGTGTCATTTACCTTCTGTTGGATCCATTGACAGAATTGTCGTCTTCGTGCGAAATCTCCATCGTTTAGTTGTTGCACTGTTTGAATTTTATATGGAAAGAGCATTAAATTTTGCTTCAATATACGGTGTGTTGTTCCATATCCAACTCCTAACAGCTGAGAAGCACGTCTGATGCTTATGTTAGGATTATCCTGTACAATTTCATGAGTTCTGTTAATGATCTCGTCTATCCTTGCTGTGCGCACTCTTCCAGTTGGTTTTCTTTTTCCAATGCTGCCAGTTAGGGAAAAATTTCTGACACACCGACGGATTACTTTCTTAGAAGGTGATTTTGACATCTGAAAATTTGTCTTGAAAGATCTTTGAGCTGAAACTACACTTCTTCCATGCTCATAATATTGCTCAGTTATGAAACGCAGCTGTTCCACAGTCCATGCAGTCATCTTGAAGGGTTAGTTTTAACTAACACTTTTATTATATTTGTATCTTATCTTGTCTTGTATTGTCAAAACCTATACAATCCTGTACAAACTTGTAACTATCCTCTTTCGAATGATGCGTATGATTTTATAAAAGGACTTATACTTTAAGAGTTACAGGGGTTCTTTTGGGTCCCATTTCTCTGGATCACCCTATATATATATATATATATATATATATATATATATATATCCACAATGAGATTGTAGTTAAAAAGTTAGAAAATTATAAAAACTTTAAATTAAAAATTATATCACTTTAAAATCTTAAAATTAGCAATTATAAAATTTGAAGAACTATAAAACTTACAAAATTATAAGATTATAAGGATTATAGAATTATAAAATTTTAAGACAGCATAAATATGAAATTTTGATTTTTTTATTTTTCTTTAATTATTATTAATAAGAAAAATGATGCATAATGATAGGTTACGTAATTTATAGGTTTACTTAAGACGTGGATTATACTAATGGCAATTCTATTTGTAGATGCTACCGAAAGTTGTCGAAATCATGTTGAGTATGAATCGACGCTCTTTGTCCTTCTTGGGACTTATACCGGATTATACCGTCTCGTACATAACAGGAATAAAATATTTTTTCTTTTTTGAGTTTTAATAATTTATCAAAAATTTATTTTCTGTATTCACAGAGTGAGTCATTATTATTAATAATTATTATTAATACTTGTATATATATATATATATATATATATATATATAATCATGCGGGTTGCTTCTGCAAAGCTTCAATTTAATATTTAGGAGAAATCCAATGACAAGAGGAATGTAAATGCCATGAAAAGTCTTCTTTAATGCGCAACGTTTCGAGCAATACGCTCATCTTCAGGCTAAATAATAACAATATGAAATTAAAATCAATAAATAAATGAAACACAAGACAAAATAATTTCTATACAACCTATTCTTAAAAGCAAAATTTAAAAAGACTAAAAGAAGAGGGTTAAATTCAAAGTTATATAAATTTACATATAAAATTACAAGAAATTTAAAAAGTTATTTTTAAATTACATATAGTAAATTTGAAATTAATACAATGGAATAATTAACACTACTAACCCTTCATTGCTGGTTCCGAGGCACAAGTAATTCAAAACAAAACAAAGGGAACATACTATGGGTTGGGTGGTTGGAGAGTTATAAGTTGGGGAGGCGGAATTATAAAAAATTTAGAGGGACAGCTGAGGAATCAACGTTTAGAGAAGGGGCCAATGTTTTAATATAAAGAGATTCCAAAATTCTAAGTGAGTTGGGACAAGAATTACAACCGAGAATTTTAAAATTATCTAAAGTGACAACAGTTTTACATTTAATACTATGTTCCCGGATACTAGAGGCTGTCCCTCTAAATTTTTTATAATTCCCCCTCCCTAACTTATAACTCTCCAACCACCCAACCCATAGTATGTTCCCTTTGTTTTGTTTTAAATTACTTGTGCCTCGGAACCAGCAATGAAGGGTTAGTAGTGTTAATTATTCCATTGTATTAATTTCAAATTTACTATATGTAATTTAAAAATAGCTTTTTAAATTTCTTGTAATTTTATATGTAAATTTATATAACTGAATTTAACCCTCTTCTTTTAGTCTTTTTAAATTTTGCTTTTAAGAATAGGTTGTATAGAAATTATTTTGTCTTGTGTTTCATTTATTTATTGATTTTAATTTCATATTGTTATTATTTAGCCTGAAGATGAGCGTATTGCTCGAAACGTTGCGCATTAAAGAAGACTTTTCATGGCATTTACATTCCTCCTTGTCATTGGATTTCTCCTAAATATTATATATATATATATATATATGGTTTGATATTTCTAACTGCACTTCTTATTTGCGATTTCCACAGTCAGTCACCCAATTTGAATTTTATGATTCTTTTGTAAGTGTCATTATTTTTTCCGACTCTTTGTGACTCCGTAATGACATTTTGCGGAATGTTTATACAGAGTTTTTCTTTGATGGCGTCTCTGACAATTTCGCTGGAGTTTTCACTTGGGGAGCCTTGAGGCTCTCCAGGTCCCCTGATTAAGTATAGGTCCTTGTGCGGTTCCTATTTGAGGTCGCTATTTAACCTCTCGTTTGCTACTGCCTGGTTATATATATATATATATATATATATATATATATAACAAAGATGTTCAAACCAGGATTCGATTACGCGACTCCTTCAGTAGGAGTCACGAGCGGTATCATCACACTACAATGGAATAAAAGTTAACACAATCTGTCATATATTTAAACGATCAAGGAAACACGCAACGCTTTCGCGTCCAGAGGTGTTTTACGATGTTAATCCTCCGCACTCGAGGTAATACCACTGTTTGATTTAAATCTGGTACAGCAATGAGTTCCCATTCAAGAAATAACATGCATGAGCACGCGTGGGTTTTGGTTCATACACAAACCAAGTGTGCCCATGCGCTTCACTCCATATATATATATATATATATATATATATGCGGAAACAAAAATCGTGTCCACGTCAGAAAGCCAGAAATAAGTAAATACAGAATATGAAACATGACAACATTAACACCGAAATTAGTTGCCATGGAAACGTTACATATGTATATTGCGTCATAGCAATCGTGGAAATTTTGCGTAACTATTAATTATTTCATTTCACATTTTAGATACGTTCGAGCTTGAAATGTTGTTTCAGTACTAACGATATCGAGCATACGAAACTATTGTGTAGCTATAGGTTATATTATGTAGAGGACGCGGAGTCAGACAGAACGAAAAAATCCATCGCCTAAAATATCCTGCCAATCTCCAGAACCTTACATCTTCACTTTCCGAAATCTTTATTTGTTTAAAGGGTTGTACTAGAAAGAAGACATGTCTGTATAATGCCATTATTACTTTCATTATCATATAAATGTAATAATGTGACCTACGCATGCGCATGCGTTTTCAGTATCACCTAGAAGGTTGGAGCCAAAAGAACAATTTTGGTCAGAGTGTATAAAGATCAACCCCTATCGGGAGGCCCATGGACGATCCCTCTCTTTCCCGCGGGGGACAAAATCTTGAAACTACTCTAACTTCTGAACCAATGATCCGACATCAATGTAAGAGGCATTCATGGATTCCTACTGAGGAGTAGCACACACTCAGAAACATACTTAAAAAATTTCAGAAGTTGGAAGTAGATGTTTATAAGTACATTATTAAGCTAGAGAACAAAATTAATAATTGCTTGAAAGCTTTTAAATGAAAACGAAATGAAAATGAAAAGGTTTATTGGCAGACTATAGTCCATATGACAAATATTAATACTACAATGACAGTTCACATACTAAGGCTAAAAATATACACAATTGATTAGAAATAATACAGTAATGTCAAAGTTAGCTACAGACAGACGTTTTCGTACCAAAAATTCCATAGCTTAGAGGATAAACGGCAGGACTCATGGATAACTTGGATAATCGGGTTGGTTGATTTTTTAATTTTTTGCATTAGACTGTATTCAGCACGTCTTGTTACCTCCGGGAAGCTCGGGACATTGCGGGTAGCAAACATTTGCGAAGCTGAGCATCTCGGGGGTAATTTATGTAAGAGTCTAAAAAATTTGTTGTACAGCAAGTTTAGGGTTCTGCCAGAACCTTTTTATAATTCACCCAGAGTTGCTGTCCGTATATATTACTGCAGAAAGTACGAAAGAGAGTGTCTTTAGCTTCACTTGTACAGAACCGAAAGTTCCTTATAGTCATATTCGCTTTAGCACAAAGGCTTCCAGATTGTTTTCTTATATCCGAGTCATCACTGAAGGAGCTGGTAATAGTTTGACCCAAATACTTAAATTCTTGTACTTCCTGAATTACTTCACCATTCATTTTAAACCTTATATCAGCTGGCTGATTACAGCTTTTAGGATGAAATTGCATAACCTTAGTTTTTGTAACATTAAAAAGAATATCATGTTTCTGCGAATACACTTCGCAGACTTTTAGTAGCCGATCCAGACCTTTAACAGAGGGACTTATTAACACCATATCATTGGCATAAACTAAGTTATTTATCCTCGTGTTATCTATACAACATCCCACTGTTGCATCATTAAGTGAAGCAATTAATCCGTCAATATACACATTAAAGAGCATAGGGGGGAGCAAGGAGCCTTATCTCACCCCGTAAGAGGAGCCAAAACATTCGGATAGTACATTGCCCCACCTAACTGTAAAAGATTGGTGGGAATACCAAAATTTCAATAAATTTAATATGTACATGGGAACCTTCCTGTCTTCTAGTTTTTTAAATAAAATATTGTGGTTCACTCTATCATATGCCTTACTTATATCGAGGAAACAACTATGAATAGTTGAATTACTCTCAATGTATTTAGATAATGTTTCTTTAAGTACATAGATACACAGGTCAGTTGAGTGGGACCTTTTAAAATCAAACTGATTCGATGTCCATAGGTAATTATTTAATCGGAGTAACAAGAGTTTTTCTAGTAGTTTCGAGAAGCAGGAAGCGAGAGCAATAGGCCTGTAATTATTGCTGGACAGAATATCTCCATACTTATTTTTGACCAGGGCAAGATATATACCCTCATGAACCCTGCAGGGATATGGCTATGAGCAAGCATGGCTGATAAGAGCACTGATATATGCAGACATACTACGTCATTGGCATATTTTAAGTGCTCATTCGATAGGTCATCTACCCTTGACGCAGAACCAGTCTTTAACTCTTTAATTGACCTCTTTACTTCAGGAACTGATATCAAAGTATTTTCCCTTGTCCTCCCACAGGCGTTTCGCTGCAATCTATCAAGATTATCCCTACTCACACTGTTAAGAATGTTAGAGTAGTATTTTTTCCACAGCTTTGCGATTTCATTCTCCCCCAACACCCCATCGATTGTCGGAGGGAGGAACACTTTTGACACCCTTTTGATTCTTAACAAATTTCCAAAGTTTGTTATTATCGTTATTTATGCGAGCTTCAAAGGCTTTTGATGCTTGAATAGACTCTTCTTCCTGTTTACATCGCCTTATGGCCGCCTTATACTGACCCCTGCTTCTACACATATTCATGTATACTGGTTCTAATCTGGGTCTACCAAAAATGCACCACAAATCATAGGCGTCTTTCGATTCCCTCTTCAGCGGGGCAATAAAATCATTCCATCCAAGAATAATCGTAGAATGATAGTTGTAAGATTTAATCAAGGGGCTTCCTGCTTCTCTTAACAGGGATAGTATTCTATTCTCTGTTGCATATTAACATTAGACCAATCGACGCGATTATTCTTACCTATTGAATTCTTCCTCTGTCGTGTTGCGCATAAATTAGTAAAATTAATTAATAGTTCTAATGGTCTACGATCAGAAAGGAGGAAATCATACAGAATATGAACTCTAACAATTCGATCCTTTAGGTTATTACTAGTGGGACAATCATCAATCCACCTGGTGGTACCACTCATATCACTAACGTATGTAAAATTACCACTGGTTACTCCTAATACATCTACATCACTTATACTTAATTTAGAAGACTCGCACATGTTACCCAATTCTACAAAGAATTCCGAGTTCACATGCGTGTTAGAGTGCCCCATTATTATACAGTGAGAGTATTTGGGGTTATCTGATAATGACTTAATTTTATACAGCAAATCAATGTATTCATCTAGATTACTGCCGTGTTGTATGGTAAATAGCAGTTTACAATTAATATGCAATCATTGTTCACTTGTAATTCAATGCCTAACAATTTTACATTATCGCTTGTTAAAAATTTTATGTTTTGACAAATTTTTCCTTATTATGAAAACAACACCACCAAAAGGCCTACCGTACATTAATTCATCTGACAAGTCTACTGCTGATGATGCATGGTACATAAAGTCATCATGGATGGTAGAGAGGAATTTTAGCTCTTGCTTAGGTAGCCAGTGCTCTTCCAGGAGTATCAAATCTGCACTGTCACAGATTTTATGAACATCTATAATTGAATTCCTCACTGACCTTACGTTATATGAGACTATTTTCAACAAGTTATCCGCCATGACTGATAGAAAACTTATTAATCTAATTATTATTATACACAGTACAAATTTCAGGCATTATATTCTTCTAGTACTGCTCCTAGCATTTTATATGATCTCCCCCAAAAAACAAAGTGGAGTTTCCTCTTCACCCCATATTGTCTGCCACTGGTACTCCTAGTTTTAATTTGGTTAAATTTCTAGTTCCCATTATTGACCCCGTAACGCGTAATGAATACACTTTACGTAATTCTTTTATGTTTAAGCCGATTTTATCAAATCTATTAATAATAGTGGTTATTGCATGACTAGTTTTGATGTGGAATCTACCTGTTAATGAGACTGGTAGTAATATATCTAATAATTCACAGGCCCGCAATGGTTTTGTTGTCCGAAATATTTTATAACTTATATAGTAATTTTCCTGATTCCGAAAATAATATTCATTTTTCACCACGTACAGATTTTTCACAAAATGTCATATTTCATATTGTTATAATGTTATAATGTTGTAATGTTTCAGACCAATAAAGACCCTAGGATCCACTCATGGCTGGTCTACCTAACTTTGTTCGTAATTGTGTATTGTGCATGTCCTCCGTGGTGGCGGAGGGGACCTACAGTTTTACGTGGGTTCCGAGCCACAAACCCTTAATTTTACTACCTTAAACTATACCCAATCTATCAACATATGTTTATAGATGTGCTACTAATTACTTCTACTGGCAAACTATTCCACCTATTTACCATTCTATGCGTAAAAAAGTTTTTTGGCAACTGCTGTCTCGAACCTTCTACTTGTCAACTTACACCCGTTATTTCTAGTCCTATTATATTGAGATATTTCGAAAAAGCTATCTCTATCTACGTTATCGAACCCATTCATAATTTCGAAAACCTGGATTAGATCACCCTTTAGCCTCCTAGTCTCGAGTGTAGTCAACTTTAACTCCTTAAGCCTATCCTCGTACGACTTCGACCTAAGCGACGGAATCATCTTAGTTGCTCGTCTTTGAACTCTTTCGATTTTATCTATATCTTTGCGCATATGCGGATTCCAAAATTGGATCGCGTACTCCAAATGGGGTCTAACTAATGATTTATAAAGAGGTACAATAATATCGCGCGATTTGTACTCAAAATTCCGAGCTATAAAACCTAACACTTTGTTCGCTTTATTGACCGCTGCTGTACTTTGTTTCGCTACTTTTAAATCACCAGTGACTATAACTCCTAAATCTTTTTCCTGATCTACGCTTGCTAACTCCTTCCCTGACATACTATACGCATAATTACCGTTACGCAAACCTATATGTAAAATTTTGCATTTATCGACGTTAAATCTCATTTGTCATGTGAATGACCAATCAACGATTTTATTCAGATCTTCCTAGATTTTACCTCTATCTTCGTCATTAATCGCCTTACCACCCAACTTCGTGTCATCCGCAAACTTTGAAACTGTACTGACTAGGCCGACATCTAAATCGTTAATATATATATAAGAAAGGCAAGAGGCCCAATACAGAACCCTGAGGAACGCCGCTCGCTACATTAGCCTAACACGACTCCGCTCCATCAACGACCACCCTCTGTTTCCTACCTCGCAACCACTCTTCTATCCATTTTATTACTACACTAGATAGAGTGAAAGATATACTTTCCAACAAGATGGAGCCCCTGCTCACAGAGCACGCCAAACTGTCACATTCCTTGAGAACGAAACACCGAATTTTATCGAACCCAATATGTGGCCGGCTAGTAGCCCCGATCTTTCACCACTAGATTATGGTGTTTGGGAAGCCCTGAAATCCAAAGTTTACATCCCTTGTACCAATATAAGAGACATAGATGAACTACGCGAAAGAATTCTGCTCGGCTGGGAGAGAGTGTCTCAATGATATGTAAACAGGTGTATTGATCAGTGGGCGTCCACGTTTGGAGGCCTGCGTTGAGCAGGAAGGGGGACACATCGAGCAACTTCTCAATTAACACGAACAACATGCTAAGGTAAGCATCTATGTAGTTTGGGAGCTCTAGTCCCCTTACCTTTTTTTAATGACAATTTACCTCCAAGGGGTCACTTTTTTTTACCCACCCTTTATATATATATATATATATATAATATATATATATATATAATATATATATATGTGTGTGTGTGTGTGTGTGTGTGTACACACAAGGTTTGTTCAAAAAGTATCCAGACTGATGCGATTATAGACAATATATGATACTTACAGGGTTTGGGGCTTAATCTCCCTCAAAGCACTCTCCTTCTGAAGCCACACACTTTGCCCAACGATCCTGCTACTGTTTTCCGAAAGCACTTTTTGGAATGGCCAAAAACTGCTCAGTCAAATTTCTTTTAATGATCTCAACATCGTCGAATCGGTGTCCTTTCAGGGTTTGTTTGAGCTTCGAAAACAAAAAAAGTCGCATAGAGCCAAACCCGACGAATATGGAGGCTGCTGTACTTTGGAGGGTAGCTTTTTTGGCCAAAGATTGCTGGACAAATTGCGACGAGTAAGATGGCATGTTATCGTGATGAAGCATCCAGTCTCCGGACCCACTTCTGCTGCCGTTTCCTCCAAACTGCTTTACGTAGACGTCTCAAAACTTCAATGTAAAATTCCTTGTTGATTGCTTGGCCCTATGGAGCATATTCATGGTGCACAACACTTTCACAGTAAAAAAAACCAAGAAATTGCCGCGAAACAAAACACGTTTAACTTTATCGGCTCACTACAGTGGACTGACGCTACACAGTGAAGTGCAACCATATCAGTCAACTTCTGTCGACATGCAGAGACATGTTTAGCACGATCACAACTCCAAGCATGACCTTGTTCTAAAACAACACCCTGGCCGGATACTTTTTGAACAGACTTCGTGTGTATATATATATATATATATATATATATATATATATATATATACACACACAGGGGATTCATGGAAATTTCATCGCTGCAATTTTATCGCCAGAAATCTCATCGCCGGAAATTTTATCGCCGGGAAATTACATCGTAAAGAATTTTAATCGCTAGGAATTTTGATCGCAAGGAAAATACATCGCCACGCCACCTAACCTAACCTAACCTAACCTAACCTAACCTTTCTCCCATCTTATCTTCTTAAAACAGGCACCTGCATGCTAAAACTAACCATTTTAATCTGATAACCTTTCTCCCATCTTAGCCAAAATGAGACACTTAATCATAATCTTATAATTATCAGTCCCATGATCATTTAAAGCTTCGCATGTATAACTTATATATATGTTTACAATTAACAATAACAATAATTTTTATTTGTATAAACAAATTTGCATAACAAAAGTTAACACAAAATTATTAAGAAAAATTAATTCATTGCAAATCTTGTTAATATATATATCTATATATATTATATTTAGAACATTTTTTTAAAATTTTTGAAAATTATTTTCTATTGCGCGGCGATGTATTTTCCTAGCGATGAAAATTCCTAGCGATGAAAATTCTTGGTGATGAAATTTCCCGGCGATGAAATTCTTGGAGATGAAATTGTCGCGATGAAATTTGCGGCGATGAAATTTCCGGACACGATACTATATATATATATATATATATGGGAATGAACTCAGAATGGTTCCCTGAGGGTTTTTTTTTATGATACACACAGACCGTGCATGGAACAAGGAACTCTTCTAGGAAAATCAAATCCACTATAGTCCGAATAAGTAATGGTAAATGACAAATACTATAGTTTTTTCTTTTTTATGATGCTAGCCCGACGTGGGCAACGGGTCACTCGCAAAGAAGTCCCAAAAATATAGATTCCATCACCAGCTATCTGCAAAGCAGAGAGGATCCAGCTTTGGGACAGGATCTAGGGTTTAAAGCAGCCTAGCTCAGCTACATTTAGAACCTCAATATAAGCAAAAGACTCACTGCCTTCACGTCAGATTGAATACATCAAAGAAAAAGGGGTAACTATTATATTTTTAGCCAAAAACCAAAACTTAAACCTCAACTGGCAGAATTGAGCGTCTACTTTTCAAGGCACGTAACATGTCCGTTTCATGATGGGAATGAACTCAGAATGGTTCCCTGAGTTTTTTTTTATGATACACACAGACCGTGCATGGAACAAGGAACTCTTCTAGGAAAATTAAATCCACTATAGTCCGAATAAGTAATGGTAAATGACAAATACTATAGTTTTTTCTTTTTCATGATGCTAGCCCGACGTGGGCAACAAGCTGTCCTTGTGCAGCTATACATCGCTCCCAACGGCGTTTCCACTTTTGAAAGCATTCGTGGTAGGCCGTATTCCTGACCGCCTTCATTTCGTTTGTTGCATTTTGAATAATTTCTTCCACACTTTGAAATCTTCGACCTTTCAATGCAAATTTAAGTTTAGGGGAAAGAAAAAAGTCTGCCGGGGACAGATCTGGAGAATACTGGTACTGCTGAATTGACAACGCCTGTGTGTGCGGGCGCATTGTCATGGTGCAACATCCATTTTCCCGCGTTCCAACATTCGGGCCGTTTTCTCCTTACTGCGTCTCGCATGCGCTTCAGTATTTCCAAATAAAACTGTTGGTTAACTGTTTGACCTCTAGGGACGAATTCGTAATGAACGAGTCCGTAGTAATCGAAATAAACGACCAGCATTGCCTTCACATTCGATCGGACTTGCCGTGCTTTTTTCGGTCTCGGGGACGTCGCGCACTTCCATTGCGATGACCGCTGTTTTGTTTCAACGTCATACCCGTACACCCACGTCTCGTCACCCGTAAAGATGTTTCTGAGAAAATTTTCATCAAGATTGGCATGTTGAAGGAGGTCTTCAGACACAACAACACGTTGCTCTTTCTATTGGGCAGTCAAGAGTCGTGTCACAAATTTGGCTGACACACGACGCATCCCCAAATTCTCTCCGAGTCATACCTAATTTTAGTATTCAGTGGTAACCAATTTGCGCAGTAACAATTTCAATTTCTTCAGTAATAAATTAGGTTCTATATCCGATATAGAACCTAATGTATCACTGCACAGATTTTCAATTTATCACTGCACAAATTGAAATTATTACTGTGCAAATTGGTTATCACTGTACACTAAAATTACTAGTAGATATGCTCTGAGTATCGTGTGGCATGATCCCATCGAAATACCCACTTCGTCTGCGACTTTCCTGACTGTCAGTCTACGGTTCCCTCGAATCATTTCACGAACAAAAGCAACATTGTCATCAGTTCTTGAAGTGGAAGGTCGTCCCACCCTTGCATCGTCCTCCGTCGACGTTCGGCCTTCCTTAAAGCGCTTGTACCACTCAAAGTGGTTGTCCGACTTAAGGCGTCATTGCCAAATGCTGTGTTCAGCATGGCATGGGTTTCAGAAGCAGTCTTGCCCAGCTTAACGCAAAATTATTTTATGCACACACGTTGTCAAAATGCGAAAAAAAACACAAAATTACTTCACAAAACAGTAAATATCGAGAAAACAAAATACAATATCAACCGTCTTTGGACACAGATTGAGTCATACTACAACATAACCGCGCAGCATAACCAGTTCTGGAACTTTTTAAACACACCTCGTGCGTGTATATATATATCTTAATTGTAAGTGTATCCCTAATGTATAAAATTAAGATAAAAGTTTTTATGTATTCAAAATACGTTTTGTAAATGCATTTCTTCTGTAAAGCAAAGTTTGCGCCAAAGATATAAAGTTAAATTGACTCGTAAATTGTACTCTTCTACTCTAACAGTTGCCTCATCATATATAATAGAAGTGCCCTTATTTTAATAGTAATAAACTTGCACGCGCACACACACACACACACACACCAGTATATGCTGTGTGTATATATATATATATATATAGTTTCCTTGTACCTCGTGGGGAATGGACGCGATGTTTCTCTCTCTGTATTAACATCCAAATAAAAAGGGAATAAACTTCTCGGCGGTTTATTCTATTCACATCCGAAAGTGTATAAAGTATCAATGAATCCATGTATATAAATTATAAAGTGAAATTCATTAATTTAAAGAAAGGGCAATACAGTTTACATAAATTATCACCAGTTTAACGTATACTGTATATTTAAACCGTAATACGGTTGGCATTCGAGAAAAGTTTGAAACAAGGCAGGAAAAAGGTCATAAAATGCAAAGGTCAGAAAACCCTAATAACCATCAAAAGGGAAGAAAAGAGAAAGAAAAGAAAAAAATTTGTGTGTGTGTATTTCTTTTTACGATAATTAATGAATAGTATGACCATGGGTCCAAATTCCCACTTAATCTGCAATTTGTGTAATTTGGAAACAACTGAAAACGCAGGAATTAGGTGTGATTTCTGTCAAAAACTGCACGACTATATCTACATGAATTGGGATGATAGGAAAATATCCCTCGTCTCGAACATTAAACAGATCGCGGGGGTCAAATTTCTGTGTGACGCATGTACACAGACTGTAAACTCTTTTGCTGTATTTAAAGAAATAGAGAAAGCGAATACAAGAGTCACAGAAAAGGGGGGAATAATGGGAAAAGAAGAGTCCCGAAATGTCCCAATACAGCAACGGGTGAATGAGAGACAAACAAATAAAAATATAACACGGAATGAAGACATAAAAGAAAGAAAAGAGATGAGTAAAATTTGCAATGTAGTAAAACTGCCCAACGAGGAAAATGATAAAAAGATAAAAACTAAAAATGTAGGATATAAGCAACCAACAAATACTGAAAACGTAAGAAATGACAAGGATAATAGTAAAAACAATGATAAGACTAATGAAAATAATAAAAATAATGATAATAATAAAATGAAAAACATTGAAAATAATCATATGACAAGAAATAGAGGTGTAGAAAATATCGTCTGTAAATACTACGCAAAAGGGCAATGCAGATATCGGGATGGGCAATACATCATGTACATTTTCCCATATGTAATGTGCCTCGCCTCACACACGACTCCGTACATGTGGCAACGTCGCAGTGATAGTCAAGGTACCGCAACTGGGGGGGAAGGTGGGGTGGAGGGGGGACAACCTAGTCCAACAACATAAAACACAGACATATACTGTATATCTAAAGGACAATTGAATGTGCAGTCATTGTCATACAGGTAATTATAATGTAATGTCTATGTTCATAAAGATAAACAATTAATATGATCGTGAACAGCGTTGAACTCCATGTAGTGGAAGTTGAACGTTATTACTGTGTACGCCACACACACACACACACATATATATATATATATATATATATATATATATATATACATACTGTATATATGCCCGGTTAGGTTAATTGAATGTCCGGTTAGGTCAAGTGAATGCCCGATTAGAGTAATTGAATGCCCGGTTAGGTGAATTGAATGCCCGGTTAGGTTAATTGTACGCCCTTGACGATTGGTCAGGTTAAGTCGTGATATTTTCGTTAAACTAACGAAAATATTACGACTTAACCTAACCAATCGTCAAGGGCGTACAATTGACCTTACCGGGCATTCAATAATTTTACCGTAGTTTTGATATATATATATATATATATATATATATATATATATATATATATTATATAACCTCGGAAGCCGACGCCACATAGCCTACACACACACACACACACACACATATATATATATATATATATATATACATATATATATATATGCTAGAGCTCTGCCCATTTTGTGTCACTATCTTTTATGACGTGTCTATGATGTCACTATCTTTCAACCAATCCGGAATACAGAGGCCTCCAGCGACCTCAGATGACCTCTGAGGAGGCCAACGCCTATTGCCTATGTTCTTCCCCGTCTCAGTTACCCCTATCCCCCAAGTCTCATCCAAATCTGACCAGTGGTTTGGCCGGCCATAAGAAACAAGAAATTTCGCAGGCAGTTCGACTGTCACAATTATAAGTATAGATACGGTTCCATTATGATTACTGCAATAGGGTGTGTCGAATTTTTCAACTTTCAAATTCCAAATATGAGGGGTGCTAAAAAGTTGCAGCATGACTTAGGAATTCTAAAGATATTTTTGTTAATTTAATATAATTTAGTTTTGCTTGGTAAAACATAAAAATAGTTTTTTTTTTACTTTTTTGTGGAATTATATAATAATTATTATATTAATAATTATATATGCTGTATATATATGTGCTGAAGATTACTTGTCCGTCAGTGCTACCATCCTAACCAGTGGGAATTGACCTACAATGGCTTCTAAAAGGAGGACAAGACTGGGGACATTCACACATATGAGCAACCTAATTGGAACTGGTAGAGAGTTGTTGCCCTCTGAACTCCCAACTCTGCGAGACGTTCTGAAATATGGGCTACTGCTAAGAGAACAAAGTGGTGAGGATGTGAGAAACTACCCAGCAGCCAGTCTTGCAAAGGACATTTACCCTAAAGTGCTTGAAAAGTGGGAACGAGCAAACAGTTCTTTTGTAGCCCCCGTTGTAAATTCACGAGTCACAATCTTAAACAAGATCCAAGAGAGCTGGGAGCAGGCCAAAAACATATCTCTTGGGAGAGGAAAGCTACATGTCAAAGAGGCTTTCATTGCAAAACTTGACAAGCTTTTTGACATCCTCAGTTGCAAGTGTAAAATTGTTCTCTGCTCTGAATTTGGCTGCCTTGCAGATGCTGGTTGCAAAAACGAAACTCACATTAACTGTACATGCCCTAGGGAGATGAAGATCCCTGTGAAGGAACTTGCTTTCATTAAAGGTCAGAGAGACAAGTCTGGTTCTATTGGACCACATCAGATTGGCTTGCCAGATCAACCTGAGCACAACAGACAAGTCAAAAAGCAGAAGCGGCAAGAAGACGAAAGAAGAAGGCTTGCTGAATATAAGCAGACAAGTAAGCAGGATGTTTCAATGCCATCAAATGAAATAATTTTCTCTGATGATGAAAATGAAGAACAAATAGCTGATGCTCAAGATGGAAAGGATGGAAGTTATGAAGTGACATTAGAAATACCAAGCACGTCTTCAACTTCCAATAAAAAGCCAGAGTACAACACATTAGAAATACCTAATGTTGCTATGCATAGCATCAGATATGGTGTTGGCCTGCGTGCCACAGCTGCCATCACCACTGCTGCCTTTATGGATGCTGGCTTGATCACTGAAGAAGACAAGAGACTTGTAGTTGATCACAATAAAGTGAAGAGGGCCCAGAAAAAGTTATGAGATCCCTGGATCAGGAATTTGATGATCTTTGTAAGAAGGGTGAAATTGACTGCATCTTCTTTGACGGCCAAGATACAACTAAAGTTATGCTGAAAGCAGACAATTCAGATCGTCAGTTCCCCAGCATCATCAAAGAAGAGCATTATTCTGTGTGCGGTGAGCCAGGTGGAAGATATCTCTACCACTTCACTCCTGAGAAAGGCTGAACGAGAAAAAAACCTGCTGAAGTTATTGCTGATAATCTTGTAGATTTCATGAAGAAGAAGGGCATTGATAAAAGCCTGCAGGCCATTGGAGGTGATTCTACAAATGTTAACACTGGCTGGGAGGGTGGTTCCATGCATTGGGTAGAGGTCAAGCTTTGCCGTAAGCTGATCTGGTTGGTTTGTGCCCTCCACACTAACGAGTTACCCCTGCGACACTTGATCACAGCACTGGATGGGAAGACCTTGTCTAACAACAAGTGGACAGGTAACATTGGCAAGATGCTAGACACTGCAACCGAACTTGAAATTGATCCTTCATTCACCAAACTCTCAATTGGAGAGCCTCTTACTTCACTGAGTGACAATGTCGTAAAGGATCTCTCTACTGATCAAGCGTACGGGTATAGGATCACACAGGCCATAAGGACAGGAGAACTTCCCACAGATCTGGCCCTTCTTGAAATTGGTCCAGTGAGCCATTCAAGGTGGTTGACAACAGCAAACAGGCTTTGTCGCATATGGGTTTCAAAACATGGCCTTAAAGGCAAAACCCTCAACAACTTAAGACTGATAGTGGAATACATTTTGGTGTGTACTACCCCTGTTGGTTCAACATCAAAGTAAAACACTCTTGGGTGGAAGGCCCACGCCACATCTTGTTTCAGCTGCGGCTAGTTAGGCTGCAAAGGAAGGCTGTAGTGGATGCTGTTTTGCCAACCATCAAGCGCTCAGCATGGTATGCATTCAGCGAAATGATAATCCAGACACTCTTGTGCTCAGATGACAGTGAGGAGAGGAGAGCTGGTGTCCAAAAGATTGTTGACATGACGGGTGGAGATGATGACACACTTGGAGATCTTTCTGTACGTCCCAGGAAGACACCTTCCATCAACCCCAGTGCTTCTTCCGTGTTGGAGCTGACAGACTGGTCTGACGGGGTATTTGAACCTCCTTTGACATGTAAACTGACTACAGCGGAAGTAAAGAAGTTCTTTGACAAGCCTATGCAAGTTCCACAGTGGCCCTGTCATGCTCAGTCAATAGAGAGGTGTGTGAAACAAGTCACAGAGGCAGCAGACAGGGTGTATACACATGAGAAACGTGAGGGCTATATCAGAGGCCAAGAAGCAAGTCGGCGGCTGATGTCCAAGAACGAATCAAAGCAAGACTTGATGAAACTTGTTGTTTAAATATATTTTTTACTGATGTCATTACTTTCTAATGTTGTTTTATGATTACAAGGATATGTTTTATGATTACTAGGATATGTTTTATGCAGAGAAACTAAAAATTTTATAGCATTACCTGACATTTTGAGAAGCTAAAATTAATAAATGTTGTTTTCCGAGAGCAATTTATGTGCTTTTTAATCAAACGTAGATTTACCAAGCTAAGTGTTGAGCAATCACAAAAATAATAGCAGATTTGAATTCTTCACATCCAAAAACATATTTTTAAAACCCCTCAGTGAAGGAATTGGCAAAAATTAATTTTCACCTCCCAAATTGACACACCCTATTACTGCAAGTCTATATGAACAGCTACCACAATACAACATTTTATATACGAGTGAATTTGAACCAAAAGTAGACATTACAGAACCAACCTCCACACTCCCTCATTCCCCTTCCCCACCCACCAATCTTCTTTCTATTACGTTTGCTCATCATTATCATATACTCATCATCCTTTGTAGATGTTTTTCGCTTTCATCCTCAACCTGTTTTGTTCTTCACATCCCCATTTTGTGAGTGGTGAGAAAGTGTTTTGGAAACAGTCAGAGGCGTACCGAAGGGGAGGGCGACAGGGGCAATGGCCCCCCCCTTGAGCTAATAAATTACTATTTTGATTATTTTTACGTATTTAATTTACATATTCAATTAAATATTTTACATATTTAATTTCATGCGCCAATCGAAAAATGTTAGCTAGCTTTCTAACGGTTTTGTGCTTCATGAGTATTGCGCCATTTTTCATGGCACCTGGCAACCGCAGTTTATCGATTTTTGTTTGCATTCATTTAAATATTTAGTTTGCGAACTTTCTAAATTTTGATAATTTTAAGTACTGATTAAAACTTTGTGTGTATGAATGTGTGTGTGTGATCATTTGTGAAGGCCGCTTGGTCTCAAACATGTAACTAATAAATGAAATGAAACATTAAGTATGTTATTTTTAAAATTTGGTATTGTTTTTTACACATTTTAAAATTTAGTTTCAAAGTTTTCATTTAATTTACAATTTTTCACATTGTATTGCACACACAAAATTTTGTGTGGATTTTGTTTGGATTTTTTATTTCATTATAATGGACTTTAATGTTATGGTTAGTAATAATTCCTATTTCTATTTGTAACTTTGTAGAGTACTATTTGCAGGTGTCACAGGACTAAAGATAATGGACCTTTATAATTTTTTTTTAAAAATGTTCAAACTGGCAGTGGTTCTACAGAGCATGATGATCAAAGTACTGTTAATCCCAGTAAAATTGCTAGGTTACAACAGGATGAGAATGAAAGTGAAAAAATTTCGGCGGCTTCGGCGCTAGCTCTTGCCTCCCCTACTACTAAAAATCTAAAATGGCTTAGGATCCCCAAAACTCTTAATCCGGCCATGAGAATAATTTTCTTTTATAAAGGTAACAGTCCAAGGAAATGCTTAATCTCGAAATTAGCACTTTTTTATTCTTGTTAATACAAATCTGACCATCCTAATTGCGGTTTGCATTGAATATTATGTCACTAATCAGATTATCATAATTTTTATATTTTATAATATAATTTTTATATTTTTATTCATAATGTGTCTTAGCAGTAGCTAGTTAGTCATCTCTAACTGAACGACAAGCTCATCATGAACGTACATAAAAATTATTTATCTCTATTTCAATTATACTTCGACGATTAGTTCCAAGTTCGCCTCCCCTCCTTGGCAAATTTCTGGGGACGCCCCTGGAAACAGTAGACATTGATACTCTAGCTTTAGCAGCCATTTGTCTTTGAGTGTTGCCTTCTTTATGGAGAACAATAATTTTCAACCTATTCTTGTATGAAACTTCTTTATTTGGAGCCATTATACTATCTTATATGTAAAAAAAATTAGAAGAGACATTTTTTTGTATTAAAGTTTAACAAATAAGATGATATTTTTAAAGAAACTTGCGATTACATGAGGGTATAAACAACATGTGTGAGTCATTAAATCTATAAAACATGTTATTACATCAAATTGAATAGTATATTTACCAGTAAAGAACCTGGCCCTCAAAATTAGCAAAATCAATAAAAACTAGTGGTGTACTGATTCATTAGCATTGGCAGAATCGACCATTTTTTGGGCATTGGCAACGGCCAAATTTAGCTGATTCTCTTACTGATTATTTGAAATTTTAAAATATTTCATTACAAAACAAAATCCATATTTACAGAAAATTCAACACCAAAAAACACTATGATAATTTATACTCATTTCAAAGTGTAATTATATAAAAATATTTTACATTCACAAAAATGGCAAAGCATAGTAAGTTAAGTTGTCCATAAATTTATATTTTCTCCACTAGCTAATCTCTAAATATTATAAACTATTGTAATGTAATTGTAATTGGTTGTGTAATGTCTATTTTTGGTTCAAATTCACTGGTATATAAAAAGTTGTATTGTGGTAGCTGTTCATATAGACTTGCAGTAATCATAATGGAACCTTATTACTGTATAAGACTAGTAAACTAAATGGAGTTCAACGCTGTATACGATCATATTAATTGTTTATCTTTATGAGCACAGACTTTACACTATAATTACCTGTATGTCAATGAATGCACATTCAATTGTCCTTTAGATATATATGTCTGTGTTATATGTTGTTGGACTCGGTTGTCCCCCCTCTACCCCCACCTTCCCCCAGCTGAAGTACCTTGACTATCACTACGGTGTTGCCACATTTACGGAGTCGCCTGTGAGGCGACGAACATTACATATGCAGGTAACTGTACATCCTACGTTATGTAACTCACATTACACAAAAGGATATTGCAAATTTGAAAAGAAGTGCAAGTTCCACCATCTTACTCTCTGCAACACCTATGCAAGATATGGGAGGTGCAAATACGGACAAAAATATCGTTACCACTACCCTCAAAGAAACGCAACAGGTGAACAGGAAAAACGAGCATCAAAGAGAGCTACCAATTTTTTAGACGTAGCCAACACAATTCAGCTGCTAAATACCATCCAGTAAATACAAAGTCAGCTGTCAAATATAGGAATCCGAGTGCCGGACAGAAGGCACGCACTAAGACACTTCATGCGTTATCGGGACAGCAGGTACCGACAAAGATAAAGAAAGGCAAGTTCTTGGAGGACCACAAGGCAACGAAACCGGTACCACCATTGGAAAACGAATCGGAACCACATGTATGTAAAAACGATAGAGAAAAAATGAAAATAAGCCAAGCCAACATTCAGGGCCTTAAATCAAATCATTCCCCGGACAGTTTTATACCTGAAAGGACTCATGCAAGAAACCAGAGCAGACTTTGCATGCCTCACGGAAACCCATCTAAAGGACTGCCAGGTGAACTGTGAAAACTGAGTTTTGTGTTGACAAAAAAGAAATACAAATTGACAACGATAACATACTCCGAGCTGACAGAACAGTAAGACGTAGAGGAGGATGTGTTATTTACACACGCAAAAGTCATGGCAGAAATGACTATAAGCACTTCAAACAGCTACGTAGAATGTGTGGCAGCAAAAGTTAAAAAAATAAATATGAAAATTAAATCGTAATGTACAGAACCCCGACAACACCAACCTCAAAATTTTCAGATTTCATTACAGAGGTCAGAAACTCCAGTGAATGCTGTGGTGATTTTAATTTTCCATTCATGAAATATAAAAGGATAGGAAACAATATATGTATACACCAGGACGAGGCGGGCACACGAGAATACCAGGAGCAGGTAAAAATACTACTAGCTCTAACCAATGAATTTATGTTAACACAAGAAATAACAGAAAACACAAGAAAAAACAACTGCCTTGATTTGGTATCCACAAACAACAGCAACCTAATTGATAACGTAGAAATAACCCCAATTATAATATCGGATCACAACATTATTGAAATAACAACCAATATAAAAGCAACAGGAAAGGAAAGAACACGAACAATAGAAAGAAGCAAATTCGAAATTTTTAATTTCACTCCAAAGCTATAAACTGGGAAGGTGTTCCATCCAGCATGGAAGTAATAGATTGGAAAACCATCTTCAAGGCCAAGACAACGGAAGAAATACTAATGACCTTTGAGGAGATGACGTTGGAAATTGTGGAA
Organism: Bathynomus jamesi; assembly: GCA_023014485.1. Taxonomy (NCBI): domain Eukaryota; kingdom Metazoa; phylum Arthropoda; class Malacostraca; order Isopoda; family Cirolanidae; genus Bathynomus; species Bathynomus jamesi. Next base: position 414,193 of record JAJOZX010000210.1, on the reverse strand, counting down.
AGACATGTCCCAAAAATATAACAAAGAGGAAAGAGAAGCAGGTTCGAGAGAAAAAAGAGGTCATTGTTCCGAAAGAGAAAAAGAGTGACTGCAAAATTAAGTAACTGCAAAGACAACAACATCAGTAAAATATTAACTGATAAACTGCAGAGTATCGATTGTGTCATACTGGAACTAATTGAGAAGCATACCGAAAAAGAAGAAAACGACACTATGGAAGCGATAAGGTTAACTCAAAGTACTTCTATAATTTTACAAAAAAGAAGTCGAAAAATCACACGACTATCAGACCTTTGAAAAATGAAGCCAATGCTTTATCTGATGACCTAACAGAAGTATCTGAAATATTAAGATCTCAGTGCGAATCATCTTTCAGTATCCCAAAAACTGACAAACTGATATGTGAGAGAAAAGTGTTCTTTGAAGAACTACAAGGGGAAAGTATAACGGACTTCGACTTTACAATACAGTAGATGATATTACACAAGCTAGAGGGAAAGTAAAAGCATATTCTGCGGAAAGACCGGACAAATGGAATGCCACACTGATCCAAAACTGCAAGAATGCAATCGCAGAGCCCCTATGTTGGATATGGAGACGATCACTAGACATGGGAGAAATACCGGGCATCCTGAAGAGAGCGAGCATAGTCCCAATATATAAAGGAGATCGATCCGAGGCCAAAAACTATAGGCCAGTGTCACTTACATCTCATCTCGCTAAAATATTTCAAGGAATAGTTAGAGAAAATCTATGACTTTTTGGAAACTCGGAAAAAATTAAATGATAACCAACATGGATTTCGGTCAGGAAGATCATGCCTATCACAACTAATGGAACACTACAACAACATTATTAAAGCACTTGAAAGTAATGAAAACTATGATGTAATATACACAGACTTTGCCAAAGCGTTCGACAAGTATGACCATGGAATCATAGTACGTACTGTAAACAGAAATATATGGGAATAACAGGAAAAGTAGGGAAATGGATATATAATTTCCTTAGTGAGCGGCGGCAAGTCGTTACATTTCATGGAATATCTTCATCAGAATCATTGGTCCTCAGCTCAGTACCACAAGGAACAGTATTAGCTCCACTACTCTTCATAATTATGCTAACTGACATAGATGAGGACGTTACCAGAGACAGCACAATAACATCCTTTGCCGATGACACAAAGATAGCAGTAAAGAGAATAACTGGACAGCTACTAAGAACCTTTAAACGAAGGGAAAGGGATAGGAATATAATGATTCCCCTGTAGAAAACACTGATCATACCCATGTTGAAATACTGCTCTGTCCTAACATCCTCATATAAAAAAGAAGACATTAGACAGCTAGAAGGGATTCAGAGAAGCTTCACAGCCAAGATCAATGGATGCAAAAACTGAATTACTGGGAAAGGTTACGCGAATTAAACCTATATTCACTGGAAAGGAGAAGAGAGAGATACACCATTATCTACACTTGGAAAATAATGGAGAAACTAGTTCCAAATCTTACTCTGAACGCTATAGCCCCGAAACAACAGTGGAAAGTAGAAAAGGAAGACTGTGTCGTGTTCCCGAACTAAAGGCTAGACAGGAAACATCCTTAACCCTGAAAGAAAACAGTTTTCTTGTGAAAGGACCAAGACTGTTTAATCAGCTGTCCAAAGAACTAAGGAAGACGAGTGGTGTTGCGGTGGACATCTTCAAAGAAGATCAGACGACTGGCTCAGAACAATCCCCGATGAGCCAGGCGTACCTGGCTATGTGAGGTGGAGAGTACAAGAAACCAACTCTCTACTTCACCAGGCCAACTCGAGAGGAGGGGGCGACAAGCTTGACCTTCGTGAAATGAGGAATCATCGCGCCGAACATTTGAAAGGTTGAAAGGTATATATACGAGTGGGTATATAATATATATATATACACACACGAAATATATATATATATATATACACACACACACGAATATATATATATAAAAGTTTTTTGGCGAAAGGACAAAATTTGACTAAAATAAAACCAATACAAGTAATGAAAATAGCAATATCGATGATAAGTGAAGCTACAGACAAACATTTTCATACCATGAAACCCATAGTTTAGATGACATATGACAAGACTGATAAATAGCTTGGATAACTGGATTGGTCGAGTATCGAAATTTTGCATTGAACTATAATGAGTCCGTTTTGCTACTTCTGGAGGCTCGCGACAATGGTTAGCAAACACTTGCGAAGCTGAGCACATTGCAGGGAACTTATACAGCAGAAATGTAGGGTTCTGGTTTCTGCCTGAATCTTTTTATAGTTCGCCTAAAGGCGAACTATAAACATTGAGAATAAGAATTAATTAAAAAAAATTAAGCCACGAGTTGGGTTCGCTGCTTGGTAAATTTTATTCCTAAATTAATTTTCAAATCGTGCCTTATAAACGTTATAAATATTAGGAAGCACGAGATAGAGTATCTTTAGCTTCATTTGTGTTAGACTCTAAGTTCGTTATATTCATGTTTTCTTCAGCGCAGAAACTTACATATTGTTTTCTTGTGTCTGGGTTATCACTCTAGGAGTTTGTGATAATTTGTAATAATTTGTGATAATGGTTCGTGATAATGTGACTCAAATACTTAAACTCTTCTACTTGCTTTACTGGTTAACCTTTCATATAGAAAATAATATTAGTTGCCTGATTAAAGGCTTTGGGATATGAATGCATAAACTTATATTTAGTAACATTAAAATCAATATCATGTTATTGCGAATATAATTCGCAAGTTCTATAAAACAGTCCAGACCTTTCTTTAACTGAGGGGGCCTATTAACACCATATCATAGTTTAAATTGTTAACCCTCAGATTATCTTACAACATCCTATTCTTGCCTAGTTAAGTGACGTAATTAAGCCATCAATATACACGTTAAACAGCAGAGGAGAAAGCAAGGAGTTTTGTCTAACTCCGCATGAGGAGCCAAAACACTCGCACAATAAATTCCTTTTCAACCATAAAAGATTGGTGGGTGCACCAAAATTATAATATATTTAATATATGCAATTAAATTTTCATGTCTTCAATTTTTTAAATAAAATAATGTGACTCGCTTTATGATATGCCTTACTTATATCCAAGAAACAACTGTAAATAGTTGATTTACTGTCAGTGTATTTAAATCCAGTTCCTTCAGTACATAGATATATAAATTAGTTGAGTGGGATCTTTTGAAGCTAAACTCATTAGATATCTAGAAGTAATTTCTTAAATGCGTAGCAAAAGTTTCTAAAGAAGTTTTGAGAAGCAAGAAGAAAGAGGTGGATGGAATGGTCCCAAATTTATTTTTGACAAGGGTCGTGATAAAAACCCTCAAACTGCAGGAATAAAACTATGAGCAAGTATGACTGAGAAAAGCACTGATATCCAAAGATTCACCACGTCATTATCATAATTTAAATGTTCATTCGATGAATCACCCACACCTGGAGAAGAGCCTGGCCTTGACTCTTAATCAGACTCTTAATTTCAGAAACTGAAGTTTGCATATTTCACCGAACCCTCCCAGTGACATTCCATTATAACTTACGTTAAGATTAACCCTCGTTACCGTATTTGCCAAATTTTTGACAGTAGAAACCCTATATAGAGATCTCCTAATTCGCAATATTTGGCATCTATCCGCCTTGTTTACGCAAACTTTTAATCTGCTTTATGTAATTAAAGAGATACAGTTAAACTATTTTCCGAAAGTTGCTGCATTAATAATATGCACAATACATTCAAAATGTTGAAATTTACACTAAAACAATTACAATTTCACTCTGCATTAAAATATTTAAAAACTGCCTGCTTTTATTTATTTTTCGGATCACCTGAAGATCAGGGCCCCCACCCTTCGTTAGTTAGCCTTATAAGGCTAACTAACGAAAATATCACGACTTAACCTAACCATTCGTTAGGTCAACTGTACGCCCTTGACGATTGGTTAGGTTTAGGGTTGCCAGAGTTTGTCCCGCATTCCGCGGAACAAAATTTTTTCTGAGGTTTTTTTTTAAGACCAATTTTTTTTCAAATTGAAACTAGATTTCTTCAATGGTTGCAACAAACAAAATTAGAAAATTTTTCTTGAAACAATGCTTAATAATGCTTGATTTTTGGATCAAATGCGGGACGTCTGACAACCCTAGTTACGTTAAGCCGTGATATTTTCGTTAGTTAGCCTTATAAGTAGGCTGACCATATTTCCTTGAGACAAAAACGGGACATTGGGATGGCAAAAAAGGGACGGGGGTTATGTAATATAAGGTATTCATGAAAAAGTAAGTACATAAACATATTGAGCTTACAATTATTCTTCAGTGACAGAACCCATACAAAAACCCATACAAAACGGTACTGTCCCGTTCAAAACGGTACGTATGGTCAGCCTACTTATAAGGCTAACTAAAGAAGGCTAGGTGCCCTGATCTTCAGGTGATCCCCAAAATGTAAATAAATAATACTTTCTGTTTGCTTGTCAACAGTTTAAACTGTTTCTTATGACTGAACATAAAACCTAACCGTTAATTTTAACATCAAAAAAGAGACAATATTTGAATATAGCGCCTATTTTCAAGCGTAAAGCAATTTCTTCATATATATATATATGATGCACATTCGCAGAGGACCTACATTAATACTGTGTTCAGCAAGGGTTCTACAATCTACATATAGCTATTTATAAGTATAGTAATTTAAATCTAAAATTGCATGCAATTTCGGTTTAGATTTGACCGATTCTCGATTTCGTACGGACCTACACACACACACACACACACACACGCACACGCTATTTCCAAAAATATATGTGAAAATCATTCATTTCATCAAATTTAATTTTCAATTATATGTGCCTATTTTCGGTATCTCCAAGAGAGATTCGTGCGAGTCGTGCCTAAATACTTCTTAATTAAGAAACAAGTTGTCTGAGTTTAGGATGTATATTAAGTATCTATAATTAGGGTGGCCAGACGTCTGGCTTTAGGCTGACAGTCCGCCTTTTGAGCACTCTGTCCTTAGGGTGGCTATTTCCAAATTTCCAGAAAGGAGGACACTGCGTATGTGGCCGTACGTTAACATATATATATATATATATATATATATATATATATATATATGTTAACGAACGGCCACATACGCAGTGTCCTCCTTTTTAAATGGCCACCCTATCTATAATGCTACTAAAAATGTAGGTGTCGTGGTTATTTCGGTAAATAATTTCAATTAAATTTGGGTTCTACTGATCGAGAACGGTTCATTGACATGCATACGTAAGTATAATTTGATAGTCACTGGTAGCATAGTCGTTATTTAATGTAGCTATTTTAAGTTCTAAACTATGACATTAAGTGTAGTCTTATTCTCAGGACATAACGCAGGCTATGATATACTTCACAGTTTATGAAAATGAACCAATTCAAATTGTTATACGAAACTATTTGAAAGGAATTTACAGCGTCTTAATAGACAACTTATTTCCCTTTTCTAAACAAATTGTTCTTCTTTACATCATTTAAACAACAAACTATGATAATTTCTCCGAAATCAAAGACAGCATACCTTTAAGCGCATAAGGTATCCCCAAAAATAGTTCTAATAAAGATCTTAGCTCATTAAACTTTAGAAATGCGATCTTTGAACTTTCCTTGTAAACTCGTTACGAAACTTAATGAAGTTTTTCATGGAAAACGTCGCTCGTAACTTATTTACAAACTCAATAAAAACTGCTTGCCTTCGGAGAAGCTGTAATCCCTCATTCGGCTCTATATGGATGGTATAGAAAAATTTGAAAATAAAGAATGTTACAAAACTGAAATTTTTAAATTTTTATGTTTATATACTGTATATATCTTATATATATATATATATATATGATGAATAAAACCACGAAGGAAAGGAAACACAGAATGGTGCTCAAGCGCTTTCGTCTAATGACATCCTCAGGAACACGAAAGCGCTTGAGCACCATTTCTTTCCTTTCCTTCGTGGTTTTATTCATCATAAATATTTTTCACGTGTTACTTTCGTGAAATAATTTTCATATATATATATATTAATAATAAAAGGGTGCTACTGTAGTATGCGGTCTACCGACGATTGGTTAGGTTTAGTCATGATATTTTCGTTAAAACTAACGAAAATATCATGGCTAAACCTAACCAATCGTCAAGGGCGATTGACAATGGATGTAAACAAACAATTAGTAAACAAGATAAGAAGCTATAATTAAAAGGTAGACCGCATACTACAGTAGCACCAACAAAAGTTTAAATTATTTCGGATCACCTGAAGATCAGGGACCCCAGCCTCGTCTAGTTTGCCTTATAAAGCTAACTAACGAAAATATCACGACCTAACCTAACCGATCGTTAGGTCAACTGTACGCCCTTCACAATTGGTTAGGTTAGGTTGTGATATTTTCGTTAGTTAGCTTTATAAAGCTAACTAAAGAAGGCTGGGGGCCCTGATCTTCAGGTGATTCATTATTTCTTTTCACGTGATACGGGATTATATAGTCCAATAATTTCTCTTATGTGTTTTAAATAAATAAAACCAGTATTGTAAGTTGAAGCTGCATACTAATACCGCGTAAAATTGGGTATGCATGCTTTGTTTTATAAATTCTATTTTCTGAACAGGTGTTCTACTGTAAATTAGGTGAGTAACTTCTTTCTCTAAAGGTTTCTTTGTTCGATTTAGTTATGTTAACGTTTCATTGAATCTTCGGAGCTTGTTAAAGCAATTAATTCGTTTAGAAACGCGACAGTGTTTATCTTCTTCTATGATATAAAAAGGCAGTCCTGTCTGTCCATCTGTAGACACCATGTATTTAATATTAAGTGATTCTGAACATAGAAATAAACGCGCTTTGCTTTGTTTCAACTTTTTACTCAAGAGCGTTAAGGGGTGGAGTAATGGGGGAAAGGGGTGGGGGTAATAGGGGGAGGAGGTATGCAACAAGGGGGTGGGGGTTAGCACCCCAAGTTCCATAAAGGGGGTGAGGGGGGTTGGGGGGAGAGGGAGAATGACCTCCCCCCAAAGGGGTAACCCTAACCTTTTGAGCTTCTCATTCTGAGCCAGTGGGTTAAAAATTTGTGAAGCTATATTTAAAATGTAAAATAATATTTTTGTTTTCATCTCGGTACTCTGCGAAGGTGCCCTCGCCGTAGGCGAGTTTGTGAAGCACAAGCCCGCCCGTAGGGCAGGGAGCCGAAGGCTCTGCTCGTAAAAGAGAAATTTCCAGACCATCTTTGTTCATCAGTCATATATGAATATTCCTCTGATGAATGCAATTCATCTTCTTTTGGAAAATGACTCCTCAGTTTCAATTTAGAAATGATGAACATAGAGGACGTAGCAATCGCACCAAAAACTTTATAATTCTACTTTTTTTATCTAAGAAATCATGAATGTAATGAAGCTTACCCAATAAAAAGTGACAACTTTAGAATAATTTGTAATGGTGAAAAAATGCGACATTACTCTTCTAGAAACTCTTCACATTTTCAGAAGTCAGGAAGTAAATGGCTATATGCCTCTCATCATTTTAAATATACAGTAAATATTTTCAAGAAAAACTTATAATCTGGTATTTTTTACATTATAGTAACTTCACTAACTTTACACTGGTCAATTGTATATTTTTATTTATTTCATTTGTAAATTGTATAACTCTATAATAGTTTAATATTTGCACTGATGATGATAAACGAACTTATCGAAAGCTCTTCTACTTCTATGTTTTTGTCTCCAGTGAATGATAAAGATTTCTTACCAAGAGGTGATTGAGAATAGGTCCGGCCCCGGGAGCCGATCGGCACTCTGACCGTGCCACGCAACAGGCCGTCGACTGCCAGTCTGGCCAACCGTAGACAGCCCTCTGCACGGAGATTTGAGGAAGTTTGGTCACCAGCGCGCGCGTTGATGTTTCGGTTTGACGTCGCCTCTTCTTCGCGTTGACGTGTCCCGCACTGGAGGATACAGCTACTGTTAGAAGCTTCCTCGTCAGCTGCTAACACTTTTTTCACGTTGTTCTCGCTAACTGTTCAGAGGTTTTTTATAAACAAATCTCAGTTTTCTGCTTAAAACGGCTCTTTCTAATTTTAAAATTGATTATTCATAACAACACTAAACCACTCCGCAGATACATCCAGGCTATACAAGACTATAAACAGCATTACCCACTCTAACAGCGGCATTCACACCTCACACGCGGCTGTCTGTCGCAGCCAAAATAATATCCCAACATATACACAACAAGCTAAAATTCTAGTTAATCACTACGCAAAGATAAGTCACTTAAACAGAGACAACAACCAGAAACACGCAGACAGACAAACAGCCAGACACAAGAAAACCTACAGACTCGAAACGACCATTTCACCTTTCAATACAGACCAGACCACCAACATCATCAAAAACATTAAGAATTCGAAGGCTACTGGACCAGACAACATATCTAACATACACCTTAAACACTTGGGCCCACAGGGAATACTAGCTCTCACAAATATCAGCACATATTCATACCAACACTGTATTATTCCTGACATATGGAAACAAGGTAAAATTATTACACTACTCAAACCAAACAAAAATCCAACAGAACCAGCTTCCTATAGAGTCCAACGGTGGCCAAACCCCGGCTCGCGAGCCGCATGCGGCTCTCGAGGTTGTTAACTGCGGCTTGCGAGACAATTTTGGTTTTTATTGTATTTATCATAAAAGACAAAATTCATAATACAAATATAATTTTTTTTCACCTAATAAAAAATATGAAAAAAACAAGGAAAAATTGAATTGACAATAAAATGCGCCATGCGTACGACAATTTTTTGCGTGACAGGCACTAAGCGGAATAATTACGTAATTAACACCAATCGCCACTCACCAGTGTCCATTACCCCTCGAGCTACCCTGCGGGCCGCGTGTAGTAACGAGTGAGTGTGTTTTAAAATTGGCTTCTTAGATCAAATAGTGGCTATTTTTCTCAGCTATACAAGTGAAAGTTATACAACCCCTTAGTTGATTAAAATGACTGAGCAGACAAAGTGTAAGAAACGGAAATATGAAGAAGAAAATAGAGTTTTTAAACAGGAGTGGGAGAAGAGCTTTGCCTTTACTGTTAAGGGTGGGAAACCTGTGTGTCTTATCTGCCACGTGGCACTCAATCACTTTAAAGCCAGTAACTTAAAGCGTCATCATGAAACTAACCATAAAAATTTTATTACAGAATTTCCTCCCAAATCAGAATTGCGGAAGACTAAGTTAACAATGTTAAAATCTAGCCTAGTTGCCCAATAAACTGTACTTTCATCATTGTGTAAGACAACTGACTTAACTACTGAAGCTAGTTTTGCTATGACATGGAATATTGCTCGTGCTCAACTTCCCTACAGTAGTGGAGAATTTGTGAAGAAGAATATTGCTGATGTTACTGTAATTCTCGCTCCAGATAACACAAAGCTTCGAGAACAAATAGCAAGTATTTCTACTTCCCGCCACACTACAGAGAGACGTATTTCCCAGATCAGTGCTGAAATTACGTGCTCGTTGCAGAGTGATTTGAAGAATTCTGTTGCATTGAGTTTGGCTCTCGATGAATCCACAGATATTAAAGATAACCCTCAACTGGCGATATTTGTTCGTTATGTTACTGGCGATGGAAATGTGAAAGAAGAACTCTTGGACTTAATGACCCTAAGAGAAACCACCAGAGTGGTTGACATAAAGAACGCACTTGACGAGGCATCATCAAATGCTCAGTACCATTGAATAAACTTGTCAGTGTTGCAACAGATGGAGCACCAGCTATGGTAGGACAAAATGTAGGCCTAGTTGGGCTCTTGACACGCGATCCCAAGTATCCTGTGTGTCTCTTTATTCACTGTATCATTCACCGTGGTCATTTGGTAAGCAAGTACTTTAGGTATGACAGTGTTATGAAATGTGTTCTGGAAATTGTGAATTTCATTCGTTCAAATGCAAAAACGCACCGAGCGTTTAGAAATTTTATCGAGGAGCTGGATCTTCAAGATAAGCCAGATGACCTTTCATTCTACTGTATTGTAAGGTGGTTATCAACTAGTAATCTCCTGAATAGGTTTGTTGCACTGTTGAGCCTAGCATTGATTTCTTGAAAGAAAAGGGAAAGTCATACTAGAAGATCACGAATGGGTGCAGGATCTGATGCTTTTTACTGATGTAATACAACACCTTCAAAATCTAAATTTGGCACTTTAGGGAAAGGATAAGGTCATTTCTGACCTTACACAGACAGTTTTCAGTTTCCAGAACAAAATAAAGCTCTTCCAAAAAGTCTAGTAACAAAAAATTTGACCACTTTCCCGACCTGAAAAACCGAGCAAACACTTTTCCTAATATTGAAATAAAAGATAGTAAATTGGAGGAATACAAAGGTAAATTAGAAGGACTAATTGATGATTTTCAGTTCAGGTTTGATGAACTAAAGAAGCTAAAACCATGCTTCGAATTTCTTGTAAATCCTTTCCTGATTGATGTCGTCAACGATGGCTGTCCTGTTACCACACCTTTTGTTACGGAACTGCTTCAATACAAACAGAACTTTTGGAGCTACAGGAGGACGTGGGTTTAAAGTTGATACATAAAAGCTTATCTGCAGTTGAGTTTTGGAAGCAAGTACCAGAGACAAAGTATCCTCACCTCAGGAAAACCAGTTTCCGACTTATCTCAGTTTTTGGGACAACTTATTGCTGTGAAGCACTCTTCTCGGTAATGAAGTTTGTAAAGTCAAACATCGTGCTGCCCTCACTAACGAACACCTGACTGAGCTTCTTCATACCGCCTAACATCACATCACATCAGCCAGACTTTAAAGCATTAACAGCCAAAATGAAGACCCAAACTAAGCCTTCCACAAACAGTAATTAAACAATTTAATAATGTCAGTATAACTATATGTATATGTATGTTTTTAATAATTAAATTCTTTTTAAAATATTTTGCGGCTCTCGTACATCTGAAAAACGTCGTATGTGCCTCTTGGGTCCAGGAAACTTGGCCACCCCTGCCTGAGTATAGACCCATTACTTTACTATGCACACCTTCTAAAGTAACAGAAAGACTAATCTTACAAATCACCAACCCACACATACCACTATCGCCTACTCAACATGGATTCAGACCTCACCACTCAACCACGACATTACTCACTAACCTCACGCAGCACATCATGGATGGCATCAACTCCAGACGACCAGCTCAACGTACACTATTAGCAACAATAGACATTAGTAAAGCATTTGATGCTATCCCAAACTTCCCTCTCATAAACAAAATACTCAACACGAACATGCACAATAACACCAAAAGGTGACTGAGCAACTATCTTCCAGGAAGATACTCACATGTCACATTTAATGGCAAGTCATCCAAAAACAAGCTTTTTCCGAACAGGGTCCCTCAAGGCTCTGTTCTCTCACCAACACTGTTCAACTTATACATGCATGACATTCCAACACCCATAGATAACAAGCTTACCTTATCATCATATGCAGATGACATCACTCTAACATCCACCCACAACAACATCGACACTGCTACAAATAACCTACAAACATATATAAACACTAAACAGTATACAAAACTGGCTCACACATAATAGACTCGAAGTAGTGCCCGCAAAATGAACCATCACCTTGCTCACAAGCAACACAAAAGAACACCAGATAAATCCACAGCTTACACTAAACAACACTAACATTCCACACACTCACAGGACCAAAATACTTGGGGTCACATACAACATATTATTATCTTTTGCAAACCACATTCAGGACATTAAAAACAAATGTACGACAAGGCTTAACACGCTTAGGGTACTAACAGGTACAAACTTTGGACACCAGCAGGAAACAACATCACTCATATATAAACAATATATTAGCTCAGTTATGGACTATGCTAGCCCATGCTGGGCACCCATTATCTCAAACTCACACATAAACACATTACAGACAATACAAAACAACACACTTCGTATCATTACAGGATGCACTCAAACAACACCAATAGAACACCTCCGCACAGAAACAAAAATACTGAAAGTTAGGGAACATTTAGGCATGAGGGGAACACAATTCATGGCAGCAGCGACAACTAACCCACAACACCCTTGCCACTACATGTACAATCATGCACCGACACCTCGCACCATTAAGGTAACACCAGAGAGACATTATAACCAAATACTCCATTCCATACACATACACACACCTAACCCACAAAGCACTGACACGACTCGGTTCGAATGCGGTCCCAGGTGCGAAGCCGCCACCCATTAACAGGTCAGAGACCAGCCTGAGCAGATCGGATCGAATTAACTTAGCACGATTCCGATGTGGACATCACCCCAACTTACAGACGTATAAACACAGACTAGACAACTCCACAGACGACACCTGCCACCTGTGCCGGGACACACCACAAACAATTGAACACATTATGACAGACTGTACCGCTCTAGCACAACAATGAACACACCACAACATCACTAGTGCGCTGAACCTCTGGTCCACTCCGGAGCGGGCGATCGGTTACCTGCGTGCCGCCGGCTTGCTCGATCAGGGTGGGCTGATCGGCTAACCAACAACAACAACAACAAAGAGGTGATTGATTATAAAGAGCGTGTTGAAAATAGTTTCATGAGTTTGGGACTATCATCACATAAAGGTAATCACTATCACAAACAGGAAACAGTACATCATGATAGGTTGATGACGAAGCCCCTCTATACTTAGGAAGTGTGTTTGTTTTTTGAATAGATACATTTTGAAGGAAATAAAATTAAACTTTTCCACTGCATGAACAGTTTCTTGCTCTGTTTTATGCACCGCTATGGTTGAAAACTACAGTTGCAGCTGATACAGCTCTCAACCGCTCCAAGTTTTAAATATGATGAACTATCGTTCGATAAATTCTGAAGTGTTAGAAGCAGCTTTAACAAGATAAATAACCACAGGTAGTATCTGACTGAGGATATTCTTGGGTTTTCACTGTTTAGTTTAAACCCAGATATGAAGTCCAACATGAAATGATCACTAAACTCTTGAAAAGTCTACAGCCTGAATTCTTCCGAATGGGAAAACTTGTCTTCAAAAAAGTTGTGAGGTCAACTACTCTTGTTGATCTAACTGGTCCTGTTTTGGTTCTTCATCTTCTCTGACCTTAACATAACACAGATTGGCTTTATACACCAGTTTCAGAGAGGCAACATGATTTGGATTACGCAGCTGGTAAAAATTTTGTGGATTATTTGTAAATTATTTATAATTCAGCTAAGTGAATTTATTTATCAAAATAAACACAGACTCCGCTATCATCATCCGTCAAGGACGGATTGGTATCTTTCTCTAAGATAGTCTTCCAACCAAAATTTATCTACCATACTGTACATCAACTGCACCCAGTTTTTAAGTAATTTACCATTACTTACTGTATCAAAAGTTTTGGAGAGGTCAAATAGAGAGTGGTTGCTGCATAGATTTCTTTATTTATTGTTAAGAAACAGTCTTCACTAATCAAAATTTTTTGTATCCGTGTTTAAACTTGTCTGTCTGTTTTCGTGCCAGAAGTCATGTCCATTTTCTAAATTTATTTTAGGCCTACATAAGATTTCTGTGTTAATTACTTATGATAATGATAACTGTCACTACTTATGATAACTGTCATTACTTATGATAATGATAATTTTCATTACTTATGATAATGACAATTTTCATTACTTATCATAATGATAATTGTCATTACTTATGATAATGATAATTGTCATTACTTATGATAATGATATGATAATTAATTGTTTTTCGTGTTTGTATTATAAATTCTTTATTTTATATTATTAATAAACCCCCAATTTTTACAATCCCAAGTAGTTCATATCAAGTCATATAATTGGCAGAGTAAATATCTCTATTAGTTTCGAGAAGCAGGAAGTGGCAGCAATAGGCCTGTAATTATTTGCTGGATAAAATGTGCCCATATTTATTTCTGACAAGGGGTACGATATATACTTTCATAAATTCTGCAGAAATATAATTATGAGTAAATATGGCTGAGAAAAGCAATGAGATATGCAGATATCTACCCCATATCATTGGCATATTTTAAATGTTCATATGATTGGTCATATACCCCTGAGGTAGAAACATTTTTATCTCTTTAACCATATTCTTAATTTCAGGAACTAAAGTCCAGGTAGTTTCCTTGGAACCTCCCACAACTGTATAAAGAAGTTCATGTTAAGATTAACCATATTAAATTTACCCTTCCTACATTGTTAAGAATGTTTGAAGAATGGTTTTTTCATAGTCTTACAATTTCTTTTTCCTGTTTACACTATTTTATAACTTCTTTATACTGACACCTACTTTTACACATATTCATGTAACCAGTCCTATTTTGGATCTATCATGAAGGCACCATAAGCCATAAGTGACTTGTGATTCTCTCTTCAGAGGGGCAATAACATCATTCCATCAGGATTAATTTTAGCATGACACTTGTAAAACTTAATCATGGTCCTTTCTGATCCCCTTAGCTAATATGGATACTTGTCTCTGAATTTACAATGAGAATCATTTGATCAAAGATTATTACGGGCAAGATGCAAGATGAAAAACCCCCTTATCTTATCGCCCTCACTCCTTCTCATCCCCCACTTCTCTCTTTGAGAAATTACAATTTTACTTTTTCCCCTCTTTTACCTCCACCCCTAACCCATTTCCCCTCACTGGTACGGGCACCCCCAACCTCTCGGCATATTTGCAACCACGTTATTAGCTTTACCAAGATATCAGTATTGCAATGACTCAGCTTATCTCATACTAGCAAATAACATTTCATAACAATAAAATTTTAACCACCACATCCAGTCAATCAGTGAGGTTAAGCGATGTAGCGACCCGTCGTTCGGCTCTCACGTAAAGCTGTGCTGTAGGTCCTCTCTGTCATATGACCTTTGCTATTATGGAGGAGATTAAACAACCTCCCACAACACGCAGACCTTAATTTCAGTTTTATTTATTTTAAGAATGTCATAAATGTTCAATAATTTTAATGCCAAAAACTTACAAATATTACTAACTTCTCTTACACTTCCCTAAAATTTAACCAATGCAGTTACAGGTTGACGCCCCAGGATGACTGAAAAAAAATGGGATTGGTTAGGTTAAGTCGTGATATTTTCGTTAAAACAGCTCGTCCCATAAATATTTGTTTAATATAACTATTTAACGCATCCGTTTTCATTTTAAGTGTATATATATATATATATATATATATATAATAAATATATATATATATATATATATATATATATATATATATATATATATATACAGTATATACCTTTTAACCTTTCAAATGTTTCGTGTGATGACTCCTCATTTCACGAAAGTCAAGCTTGTCGCCCCTCCTCTTGAGTTAGCCTGGTGAAGTAGGGAGTTGGTTTCTTGTACTCTCCGCCTCACATAGCCAGGTACGCCCAGCTCATCGGGGATTGTTCTGAGCCAGTCGTCTAATCTTCTTTTGAAGATGCCCACAGCAACACCACTCGTGTTCCTCAGTTCTTTGGGTAGCTGATTAAACAGTCTTGATCCTCTCACATCAAAACTATTTTCTTTCAGCGTTAAGGATATCCCCTGCCCAGCCTTTAATTTGGGAACACGACACAGTCTTCCTTTTCAACTTTCCACTATTGTTTGGGGAGTTACAGGGTTCAGAGTAAGATTAGGGGCTAGTTTCTCCATTATTTTCCAAGTGTAGATAATGGTGTATCTCTCTCTTCTCCTTTCCAGTGAATATTGGTTTAATTCACGTAACTTTCCCCAGTAATTTAGTTCTTTGCACCCATTGATCTTGGCTGTGAAGTTTCTCTGAATCCCTTCTAGCTGTCTAATGTCTTCTTTTTTATCTGAGGATGTTAGGACCGAGCAGTATTCCAATTTGGGTATGATCAGTGTTTTCAGTAGAGAAATCATTATATTCCTATCCCTTCGTTTAAAGGTTCTCAGTATCTGTCCATCTGTCCAGTAATTCTCCTTACTCTGTTTACCGCTATCTTATTTTGTGTTTCAAATTTCACATCATCAGTCATTACAACCCCTAAATCTTTTGCTTTAAAATTTCCCTGAATTTCCTGTCCATTGGGGTATAGTATTCCATGGATTTTAGGTCCTCCCTTTTTCAGTACCGTAACAATTAAAATTTCTTAATGTTAAACTTCATATTGTTGTCTTCCATTCACTTGTAGATTCTGTTCATGTCTGTTTGTAGAGATCCTATATCTTTTGGGTTTCTTATTTTTCTACTGATCTTTGTGTCATCGGCAAAGGATGTTACTGTGTTGTCCCTGGAAACGTCCTGCGTTTCAAAGATGCGAGGTCGTAGACACAAGGAAAGATGGATTGAAGAAGATTGTTCCAGAGTTGACCGGTTGAGTAGATGAAATACTGAAAATACCGATTAACCCTTGCATTAGATAGTTGGACAGAATAGGAATGAGAATGTGTAGAAAGTCTGGTACTGCGTGCTCTCCTTAAAGGAGGAGGCATGCATTTAGAGAGTTCTGAAGAGCAATGTCCGTTATGATAGCGATAGTAAAGAAAGAGTAAGGCAACATTGCGGCGAAGAGAGAAATTGAAGACAATCAGTAAGAGGCAGGGAATTGATGAAACGAAAAGCCTTTGATTCCACCCGGTCAAGTACGGCTGTGTGGGTTGAACCACCCCACACATGAAAAACATACTCCATACAGGGTCGAACAAGACCCCTGTACAGAAACAGCAACTGAGTGGGGGTGAAGAAACCGCGGAGGCGGTACAGACACTCAACCTCTTAGAAGCTGTTTTAGAAAGAGAGTATATGTGATCTCTCCAGGATAGATCACGAGAAAAGTAAACGTCAAGGATATTAAGAGAAGAGGAAGGATTGAGTTGTGTGTTGTTGAAGGTAAGGGGAGAGTTGTGTGGAAGATTGTGACGAGTAGACAGATGGAGGAATTGAGTTTTTGAGGCATTGAAAGCCACAAGGTTTTCTCTAACCCAATCAGATATAGCAGAAAGAGCGGAGGTCAGGTGTCCCACACCCTCCCTATGCGAATCATGAAGCGATTGCTGTGAGGGACGCTTTGGGAAGCGGGTGGAGAAGTGAAGAGTGGAATCATCGGCATAGGAGTGAATAGGACAGGAAATGCGAATTAAAAGATCATTAATAAATAAAAGAAAAAGAGTGGGTGACAGGACAGAAACCTGAGGAACACCACTGTTGATGGTATTAGGAGAACAGTGGCCATCTACAACTGCAGCTAAGATCGGCCAGAAAGGAAATTAGGGGTGAAGGCACAGATAGAAGGAGAGAACCGAAAGAAGGGTAGTTTCGAAATTAAAGATTTGTGCCAGACTCTATCAAAAGCTTTTGATATATCCAACGCAATAGCAAAAGTTTCACCGAAACCCCGAAAGGAGTATCTACAGATCTACAGAAGCTAAGGCTAACAAAGACCCTAAGATCCATTCTAAGGTTAGCCCGAGAGAAAGGAAAGAGTAGAGGGTTAAGAGAAGAGAATAAGGAGTTAAGTAAGTAGCAACACCTATCACTCGTGGGTTAACATTCATTCGGAAAAAGAGAAAAAAGACTCACCACCATCATCATCCGCCGGCCACTGCCGACAAGTCAGAAAATAGTCGGAGAGAACAGGAAAGATTGATTGCAGAACGGTCCTCTACTCCATAGGGAGGTAGAGCCCACTCTGCCGGAAAAAGATGAAAAAATAAAATAAGAACGCTTACAAACCATGCAATGCATTCTTAACTCAAGAACAACGCATTCTTAACTCAAAGCAACACATTCTTCCAGCTGTTGCAGACCGATCCTCTACTCCATAGGGAGGTAGAGGATGCAGCCCACTAAGCTGGAAAGGCGTGAAAGATGAAAAGAAGTAAAATAAGAACGCATTACAACACATTCTTAACTCAAACACTATCATACCTTGCAAACTACAGACATGCAATAAAGAGAGTTACAGCTATGCAATACGGAAAGTTACAGACATGCAATAAAGAGAGTTACAGACATGATATTAAGGAGAGAAGGGAAAAAGTATAAAGAATAACAAAAAGTGGGTTAATTTACTTAACAAGCTACAACTAAGTTCGTGTTACGTAGTCTAAATTTTTTTTTTTTGCTGGCATATCACACGCTGGCATGTCACAAGCTGGCATTAGGCGTCAACATACTCATCCCCGATTATGACCCAAAGAGCTCCTGTTGCCAATTGTTTTATTATTTTAAACAACGTTAATATTTTTAAAATGCCTATCTAGACTGTTTTTAAACACATTAACGCTGGTAGAGTTCACGACAGGTGCGGGAAGATTATTCCATTTATCAATTACTTTAAACGTAAAGAAGTTTTTAGCGATATTAGTAATGAAACGTCTGCCACTCAACTTAAATCCGTTATTACGAGTATTGCTATTATCGAAAGTGAACAGTTTGTCAAAATTTACGTTATCGATGTTATTAACGATTTTGAAAACTTCAATAAGCTCCCCCTTAATCTCCTAGTTTCGAGTGAATGCAAGTCTAACTCTTTAATTCTATCTTCATAAGGCTTGTTGCGCAATGACGGAATTAGTTTCGTGGCACGACGCTGAACCCTTTCTAACCTATCAATATCCTCACTCAAATACGGGCACCAAAACTGAACGGCATATTCTAAATGAGGCCTGACTAGGGACTTGTAAAGGGGCAATATAATATCCTTCGATTTAAATTCGAAATTACGCGCTATGAAGCCTAACATCCTATTAGCTTTTGCGCAAGACTCCAGGCAGTGGTTCCTAACTTTTAAATCCTTAGATACGCGTACGCCTAAATCTACTTCCTCTTCAACGCTCGCTAACTCTCTATCATTCATCGTGTACGTGCAATTATTGTTACGAGAACCTATATGCAAAACTTTACATTTGTCTACGTTAAATTGCATCTGCCACTTATTCGTCCACTCCATAATCCTATTTACATCGTCTTGGAGCCTATTTCTATCGTCCTCGTTAACAACCTTACCGCCTATTTTAGTATCGTCCGCGAATTTTGACACGTTACTAGTCAATCCTACATCTATGTCGTTAATGTAAATTACGAATAGCAATGGGCCCAACACTGAACCCTGTGGGACACCGCTACCTACATCTAACCACCCCGATTCACTACCATTAACAACCACCCTCTGTCTCCTAGCACGAAGCCATTCCTCTAACCAATTAGCTACCTGACCGCGTATACCGTGCGCTTTAACCTTTGCAATTAATCTTCTATGCGGAACTGTATCGAACGCCTTTTAAAATCTAAATAAATAACGTCAGCCGCTCTATGCCTATCGTATTCGCGTACTATTTCGTTATAAAATTCTAACAAATTAGTTAAACAAGATCTATGGCGTCGAAACCCATGCTGACTACTATTAATCAAATCTCGACTTTCTAAGTGATCGATGATACGATCCCGAACTACGGATTCCAAAAGTTTACCGACAATTGACGTTAAGCTAACGGGCCTATAATTGCTAGCTACTGTGCGGTCGCCTTTTTTAAAAATGGACGTGACGTTAGCTAATTTGAAGTCTTCAGGAATAATCCCCGTTTCCAGTGACTGATTAAAAATCTTCGTTAAGGGGCCTACAATAACGTCTTTCAAATGTCTGGGATAAAACGCGTCAGGGCCTGGAGCCTTGCTAACTTTTAGCCTGTCGATATAATGCGCAATCTCACCCTCGTAAAGTTATTTCATTCAAAATAGTCTCGCTAGTAAATGGAACGATATCGTCCACGTCGGGGACATTATTTACGTTTTCTACGGTAAAAACTGTCGCAAAAAAGTTATTGAAAATACCCGCCATCGCCTGAGCGTCAGAAGCCAAAGCGCCGTTAACATCCACTAGAGGGCCTATGTTATCTTTTATCGGCTTACGATTATTGACGTATTCAAAAAACGTTTTTGGATTATGTTTACTATCCGCAGCTATAAGTATCTCTAAATTACGCTTAGCATTCCTAACTGATCTTTTAACCTGACGTCTAAGCTCGATATATCTATTAAAGTTAGCTGCCGTGCCATTGCGCTTATTAAGTTCATACGCTCTGTTACGCTCGTTTATGAACTTGCCTATTTCCCTAGTCCACCACTTTGGCCTACCATGATTTCTAGCGCGTTTGGGCCTACCAAGAGTCAGAGAGATATGAAAGAAGATCGCCAGTAGAGCATCCCTTGCGGAATCCATACTGACGATCTGAAAGAAGATTGTGAGAAGAAAGATGTTTAAGAATCTTCCTATTAAGGATAGATTCAAAAACTTTCGAAAGGCAAGAAATCAAAGTTGTTGAGAGGGTTCAGAGCAGTTACCCTTCTTTGGGACAGGCTGAATGAAAGCGAACTTCCAGCAGGAAGGAAAAGTACCAGATGAGAGACAAAGACGAGTTTGCCTAGGCAGGGTGTCAGCACAGAAGCACAGTTCTTAATAACAACAGGAGAGATATGAAAGAAGATCGCCAGTAGAGCATCCCTTGCGGAATCCATACTGACGA
This sequence comes from Bathynomus jamesi, assembly GCA_023014485.1. Taxonomy (NCBI): domain Eukaryota; kingdom Metazoa; phylum Arthropoda; class Malacostraca; order Isopoda; family Cirolanidae; genus Bathynomus; species Bathynomus jamesi. The sequence goes on along the minus strand of JAJOZX010000210.1, from coordinate 393,543 downwards.
TCTGAAAGAAGATTGTGAGAAGAAAGATGTTTAAGAATCTTCCTATTAAAGATAGATTCAAAAACTTTCGAAAGGCAAGAAATCAAAGTTGTTGAGAGGGTTCAGAGCAGTTACCCTTCTTTGGGACAGGCTGAATGAAAGCGAACTTCCAGCAGGAAGGAAAAGTACCAGATGAGAGACAAAGACGAGTTTGCCTAGGCAGGGTGTCAGCACAGAAGCACAGTTCTTAATAACAACAGGAGGAACACCATCAGCACCATACGCCTTCCTAGAGTTGATCTCAGATACGGCAGAAACAACATCTTTAGAAGATATTCTAATTTCCGACATAATAAAGTCAGAGGATGGGAGGAGATGGAAGAACAGCACCGGAATCGTCCAGGGTTGAATTGTAAGCGTAAGTTTGAGGGAACAGTTCAGCTTTGTCAGGAGAAGAGACGGCAACTGAACCGTCGGAATGGAAAGGAGGAAGGCAAGAAGAGGAAGTAAGGTTGTTGAAGAGGTCCTTAGCTAGATGCCAGAAAGAGCGGGAAGAATTATATTGGATAGTTTCACATTTTTGTCGGATGAAAGAATTTTTGGCGAGTCGAAGAGCAGATTTTGATCGATTCCAGGCAGAAATATAAGCTGAGTGAGAGTCAGGAGTTGGATGGCGACGGTATCTTCTGAAACACCCCTCTCTGTTGCGGATAGCATTAGAACAAGTAAAGTTAAACCAAGGTTTTTTGCATTAGTAGTGGGAATAGAATATGGAATATACGCCTCCATGCCCGAGAGAATCACCTCTGTGATGCGTTCTGCATACTCAGAAGGGCCCCGGCCACGGAAGCAGTAATCATTCAATGGGAAATCACAGAAGTACTGCCTCCCAATCAGCGGCGCCGAAGTGCCAAAGGCGTCTCCTCTTGGAGGCATCCAAAGAGGCCGAATTCGAACGATAGGACAGGAAACAGATGTAAGATTGTGATCGGAGGAGCCCAACGGAGAGAAAATTTTCACAGAGTAAGAAGAAGGATGAGTAAAAAATAAATCCAGAATGTTGGGCCAATCTCCAAAGCGATCGGGGATACAAGAAGGGTGTTGTACAATCTGCTCTAGGTCATTTAGGATAGAAAAGTTTTAAGTTAGTTCACCAGGATGTTAGTGAAATGGGAGGAAAGCCAAAGGTGGTGGTGAACATTGAAATATCCTAAAATGGAGATTTCAGCAAAGGGAGAGCGGGAAAGAATGTATTCCACTTTGGAAGTGAGGTAGTCAAAGCATTTTGGATAGTCAGTAGAATTAGGAGAAAGGTAAACAGCGCAGATGTATTTAGTTTGAGATTGGCATGTAAGCCGTAGCCGTACTTTGAAAGCTTTCAAAATTTGCTTTGGAGAAATCCAGTCTTTCACGAGTCTTTTCGTATGTATTAACTGGAACCCTGAGGTCGTCAAACCTAAACAAATTATGATCGCTGTTACTCAGATTTTCACCAATAGTCAGGTTACAGACTATGTCATCTTCGTTCATGAATATGAGGTCTAGTTTATTATTACCCCTTGTAGGACTGTCAACCCATTGACTTAATAAATTATCATCCGCAAATTCCAACAGTCTTAAGCCCTCAGCATCAGCTGTTTTGTTTTCCCAGTTTATATTACCACAATTAAAATCACCAAAGATCACACTGATCTTATTATTCACTATTCTGCTTAATTGGTTGTACAAGTTTATATCCTTATCAACGGGTAGTGAGGTGGCCTATATACTAGAAGTAGATGCACTACTTTATTATTTAGATTTAGATCAATCCCCAACATTTCATGAGCAGATACGATATTACTGTTTACCGGGTGCAGGAAGTCACGAGCATACAAAAGTACACCGCCGCCTTCCCTTCTGTTCCTGTCTTTGTGAAACACTTTGTAACCTACCATTTCAAATTCTCCTACAAAATCCCTTGATTCAGAATGAATCCAGGATTCCGTTATTCTTATGGTATCAAAGTTCTCAGTTTTGACTAGCGCTATAAGTTCCATTAGTTTGTTTCTAATTGACCTAGCACTGAAGAGCACAGTTTTGGGAGATTTTAAGTTGTTGTTTCTCCTAACTGGTCTGAGTCATTTCCCGAAGCAGTTGAATCAACTACTGGGGGAGTAGGATGAACTACTGGTGGAGGATTGACTGCTGGAGGGTGAGGAGGACTGACTGCTACTACTGGGGAGTAGTATGAACTACTGTTGGAGGAGGACTAACTGCTGTGGGAGGAGGACTAACTGCTGTAGGAGGAGGACCGACTGCTGGGGGAGTATGTTTTAACAGTTGGGGAGCAGGATCAATTGCTGGTTTGGGGGGTCCTATTTTAAAAAATTATACAAATTTATGTTCAGTAAATCACCAAACTTCTTTTTATCCTGATTAAAGTGTATCCCGTCCGAGCCAAAGTATTCCCCATTTCTGAAGAATGTAAGCCAAAAATCAACAAACTTTAGGCCTTTTTCCTCACACATGCGTTTAACTCTCTTATTTATGCTAATGGCTTTACTTAAGGTACAGTCACTGCACGCATTCGTGGGAGAATCCCTACAACCATTCCCATATCTGTCTTTTCTCTAACCTTGTCGGTCACGATCTTGAACTCTTTTACAATGGTCTCTGTCTGCCCTCCTGTCCCGCCCTGAAAAGCGTCATTGCCACCAACATGTACAATGATGGGACAACTTTTATTCTTGATATTAATTTCGACTAATTCCCTGTTTATTATCTGACTCGTGGCATCTGGGAAACCGTTCTGCATCAATTTAGCGAATACACATTGGGCGAGTGCACTTTCAGCGAAGGAAATTGAGCGAGTACAAATTGAGCGACTTGACGCATTAAACTATTAGGCTAACTGACCGAGTACAAATTGAACGAGTGCAAACTGAGCGCAAACTGACGCAAAAATAATAAACATTCACCTAATAAAAAATATTTATTTAAAATAGATATATTTAATTCAAATGTATATTTATTCAAAACAGATTTAAAAATATAGTAAGTTAAGCGACATTATACATTACTAATATACAGGGTGTCCCATAAGTCCGGCATCATAGGAAAAATAATAAAAAAGGCAAAACAAAAGCTTTTATTTACAGAATGTGCTCAATATGTCCACCATTGTTTTCAATACACAAATTCAGACGTGATACCCAGTCAGCAAGCACACGGTGAATGATGTCAGGAGTAATGGTGTTACATGCCCCAATAATGCGCTGCCGCAAATGTTCAACACTACTAATTTTCTCTGCGTATACCAGCGCTTTCAAGTGGCCCCAGAGATAAAAATCTAGTGGCGTGAGATCCGGCTTCTAGCTGGCCATTCCACAGGCCCTCGACGTCCTATCCAATGACCAGGGAATTGTTGGTACAGGTATTCCCTTACTTGGGTGCTGAAATGTGAAGGAGCGCCGTCTTGCTAGAACCATGTTGGGAAATTTCCTTCTTCGTTCAAGACACTGGGAAATGCTTCTTCCTTGAGCATACGTAGGTAGGTGCCTCCAGTGACATGTTCATCGAAAAAGAGGGGGCCTATGATGCGATCCTTCCAAATGCCACACCATACCATCACCTGAGATGCACCTTGTTCCTTTGAAGAGGTATACCAGTGAGGGTTGTTTTGAGACCAGTAGCGGGTGTTCTGTAGATTTACCTCACCATTTCCTTAAAAAACAGCCTCGTCACTGAACAGAATGGTGGACGGGAAATGGCATCCCGAGCATATTGTTCCGTAGCCCATTCACAAAATTCCACCCACCGGTCGGGATCATCTTCGCTTAATTTCTGTAGGATCTGAAGTTTATATGGATGCCATTTGTGAGCCTGAAGAATGCGATGGATGTTACTTTTCGACACTCCTGTCTCGGCGGACAATCGCCGAGGAGACTTATTGGGACTTCTGTTAAAATGAGCCAGGATAGCAGTCGCTGTATCATCATCAGTGGACCTCCTTGAAGGTCCACTGCGTGGTTTATCTTCTATGGATCCTGTTTCCTTAAACTTTGCAACAAGTCTGCTAACACAACTCTGTGTTATTGGCTCGAGGTCTGGATGCAGTCTGTTAAATTCAGTAGCGGCCTCTCTTTGACTCCGATTTCCTATGAGTAGAATTATCTGGATTCGTTCTTCCTTGCTCACAGACATTATGGCCTGTAGAAAGAGAAAAATATGAATTATGGTTTGTAGAAATAGAAAAAACATGAGTTTCTCCTATGATGCCGGACTTATGGGACACCCTGTACAGTATATACTGTATATGTTATCGGCAAAGTATGAAATTCAAGTATTCTATACAATACCTAGCATTCTATACATTGCCGAATGGTTTTTAGGCAAAGTATGAAATGAATATTGTATTACAGTTAGGTTAGGTTAATTGAATGCCAGGTTAGCTCAACTGTATGCCCTTGACGATTGTTTAGGTTAAGTCATGATATTTTCGTTAGTTTTTGACAGTAAACGAAAATATCAAGACTTAACCTAACCAATCCTCAAGGGCGTACAGGTGACCTAACCGGGCATTCAATTAACCTACATCAATGGTCGGCAACCTCTGACCCGTGGTTCAATTGTAGTATATAGTATATATAAAATAATAAATATTGTTACATGAAGAGTGTTTTTTATTTTAAAATGTCCCAAAAATAGTGTATTTTGATTTAAATTTTGAACACTCATCGCTCAATGCGTGTAGTCGCTCAGTTTTCTCACTCGCTCAATTTGTGCTCGTTCAGTTTGCCTAATCGCTCAATGCGTCAAGTCGTTCAGTTTGTACTCGCTCAATTTCCCTCGCTCAAAGTGCACTCGCTCAAATGTCGCACAATCCTGGGAAACATCGAATTTTTCTCTTGGTCACGCCTCTTGCTCCGAAAAAGTCCCCTTGATTCCTGACCAGAGAATCCCCATATTAAAAAGATTCCTCCTCTTCGTCAGCAAGTAAGTGAAACTTATTTTTTACGGTAATGGGTTCTGAATCCTTATGTTTTGGTTTGGAGGGTCTTTTATTTTTGACCACTTGGAATTCTTGTTCCTTCGTCCTACAGGGTGTCCCGTAAGTCTGGACCCATAGGGAAAAATAATAAAATTACAAAATAGTCCAAAAATTTATTACATAATCTGTTCAAAGTGTCCGCCGTTGTGTCGCACACATAGTTGAAGACGCAATCTCCACTGCGACAGCACTTTCTGAATCACAGTCGCAGAAATTTCTTGACACGCCTCCACAATGCGTGCTTTAAGGTGGAAAATGTTCTGAAGTTTGACCTCGTACACTTTGGCTTTCAAGTGGCCCCACAAATAAAACTCCAGCGGAGTAAGATCATAATAAAAAAATAATAAAATAATAATAAAAATAATAAAAAAATATATTATAAATAAATTTTTGGACTATTTTGTAATTTTATTATTTTTTCCCTATGGGTCCAGACTTACGGGACACCCTGTACTTTCCAGAATATTCACTGTATTTTCCAAGCGGGCCACGCTTTGTTCTAGATGTTTAACCTTAGAGTTTATATCTACTGATGCGTTATCACTCTGGTCTTGTCCACTGGGTTGGATTTCCAGTGCTACGACCCGAGCTTCAAGCTTTTTTACTAATTCCTTCAGCACTTTAATTTCCTTTTCGTGGTTTTCTTTAAGTTTACAAAACAACCATATACTCAGGGATGTAATATCGCTGAAATTATCTTCGGGGAAGTCGACACACCACTGATGAACTTTACATTTAAAGCATTCAGCTTTCAGTTTAGCTGGCCTTGTCATATTTTGTCTGGTTTTTTTACGATACGTTACTTTAAATAATACATTATGTTACTTTAAGTAATACAATATGTTACTTTAAATAATACATTCTTACTTTAATTAATACCATACGTTACTTTTAAATAATACAATATGTTACTTTAATTAATATAACGGATGGCGAGGGAGAAATAGTGAATGCAGAAATTAACACGTGTTACAGACCGGAAACGAAGTTGAATACAGAATTGAATGGAACCTGTGGACTGCCGTTAATAACAATGCACACTGATGTTAATTTAAATAATACAATGCTATTTTAACCCTTTAAGCCCTGAATTTTTTGTAGGGTTAAGTTATGAATGCGTGTATTTGAAACGTTAGCAATTGGCATCTTCAGTCCTTAAAGGGTTAATTAATATAATGGTTAGTGAGGGAGAAATGGTGAATGCAGAAATACAGAAATAAACACGCACAAGCGAGTGCCACGTGTTACAGACCGGAAACAGAATTGAATACAAGATTGAATGAACCTGTAGGCAGCCGTTAATAACAATGCAGAATGATGTTAATTTAACCTCTTAACAACTGAAGTTTTTGTAGGGTTAAGTTATGAGTGCGTGTATAAGAAACGGTACATATTCGACCAAGTGGTCCAAAAGAGTTAAATATCAATGTGTTATTCTAATTAATATAATGGATAGTGAGGAAGAAATAGTGAATGCAGAAATCAACACGCACAAGCAAAAAGCACGTGTCACAGACCTGAAACGGAATTGAATACAAAACTGAATGGGATCTGTAGGCAGCCGTTTATAATAATGCAGAATGATGTTGCTTTAAGCAATATAATATGTTAGTTTAATTAATACAATGGATCGTGAGGGAGAAATGGTGAATGCAGGAAATGAACTCGCGAGAGCACGTGTTACAGACCGGAAACGGAAATGGACCCGAATATACAAATTTTACTATTTAACTCGTCTGAAAAATGGAATCTGTAACGATCGTCAAAAACAATGAAAAATTATGCCACGTTAACTTTAACAGAGAAACTCAGCCGAAAAATGGAATTCCACCGATATAACTTGTGCGAGAAGTAGAACCTGTAGCGACTGTTAGTAAACAATGCGGAATTATGTTCGTTAATTGTAATTAAGAAACCGGAAAAGGAAATAAATTAAGTCTAACTAATAAGCAATAATGCTTGTCATAGCCTCAATAATAAAATAAATAAATATAATTATACTTATCTAACAAATTTTGTTAAATCAAAAGATTAGTTAAGCAATATTTGTTTCGCTTAAAACCGTGCTGCGTATTCCTAATCAAGTTATGCAATTCTAAGTGTTCGACTATACAATCCCTAATTATCGACTCCAGTAGCTTACCTACAACCGACATTAAACTGATTGGCCTATAATTTCCCGCCGCACCTTTATCGCCTTTCTTAAAAATAGGTGTTACATTTGCTAACTTGAAATTATCTGGTACGCACACCTCAGAAATAGACGCATTAAAAATCTTTGTTAGCGGCACAACAATGCTATCTTTTAATTCTTTTAGTTGTATGGGATATATGGAATCCGGCCCTGGTGATTTATGCATTTTCATTTTATCAATATAACCCATTACCTCCCCTTTACTAACCACAATATTATCCAAAATATTACCATTATCAAAAGGTATTATGTCTATGACCGTAGGGATATTCGTTACATCTTCTATAGTAAAAACTGACGTAAAAAATTCGTTTAGCGAGGTAGCCATTTCCTTGTTTTCAGAAACTAAATCTCCGTTAACATTTTTCAACGGCCCCAAGACACTTTTTACTGGATTCCTATTGTTGACGTATTGAAAGAATCGCTTAGGGTTTTCTTTACCGTCACGAGCTATGGCGATTTCAAATTCGCCCTTGGACCTTTTTATTACACTTTTTGCTTTACGCCTTAGAGATATGTAGTTGTTTCGTAACCACAAATTGTCTTTATTGCACTTATGTAGTCTAAAGCCCTATCTCTACTCTTTATAATATCTCCTACTCTAGAAGTAAACCACAAGGGCTTGTTGTTTACTTTCGCACGCTTAATTTTTACGGTACACATCCCTCATTTATAGTCCTAAATACTGTTTCAAACGATTCCCACATTAGTTTTACGTTGGAGATCCCCATTACGTTTCCCAATTGACGTGTGACAATTTATTTCGAAATTTACAAAAGTCTGCGTGCTGGAAGTTAGGAATTTTAGTCGAGTTAGCTGGTTTCGAGTGACTTACTGAGAGGACAAACTCTACCATTTTGTGATCGCTATTGCTTAACGGTTCTATTTCTTGAAGATCAGTGATTAGCCTATCATCCGTAGTTATTACTAAATCTAAAATACTGTCCAACCTCATAGGTTCCCCAACCATTTGAATAAGAAAGCTATCCTCGAGAAAATTAACTAAACGATTACCTTCCGCGTCTCCCTGCATTGTATCGTAATTCACGTTGGCACAATTAAAGTCACCCATAACTAAAGCCTGCTCACTACCTATTATTCTCTTTAGTTTACGATATAACGCTTCGTCCGTATCAGCTGTTTGATTAGGGGGCCTATATATAACCGCAACAACAAGTTTGAAATCGTTCAATTTAAGTTCATTGACTCCGTATTAAAAATGGCATATATCAAATCCGCCATATTAGTTGAATTTATATTATACATTCAAGGTAGGCAGATCGTTTTAGGTTGTAATAGCTAATATGAAAAAAAGAAATCATATGATATTGGATTAAGAGGGCGCGATCGAGAGATTTTGTCTAATTGCGCTAATTTATATTGATATATTTATGCTTCTAAAGTTTGACAAAATTAATGGTCAGGCAAAGCCTACCCTGCCTACCCTATAAATACCATATATATATATATATGACGAGGTGTAGCTCTGAATACATGAAAGACCTTGGAATCGTTTTTCTTTTTTCCTTGTGGGTTTGCAGCATTCATTCATTTCACGGTTAATTGTGAAATTCATCCCATATATATATATATATATATATATATATATATATATATATATATATATATATATATATGTAAATTACAAAACGACATTGAAACCTTATTTTAGTGGGCAGAAGACAACAATATGAAGATGAACGAAGAAAAATTTTAACTTCTAAGATATGGTAATAAAAAGGAGCTACAGAATAAGGGTACAAAATTCTGCAAGCCATACAGATAACACCAAATCCACAAGTCAGGGATCTTGGAATAATAATGGTCGTCGGTTGCAGAATTCAGAGAGCACTATAACACCAAAATTACAACGGCTAGAAAAATAATGGGAATCATCTAGAAAAGCTTCTGCAGCAGAAAAGCAAACATCATGCTCAAATTATGGAAAAGTCTAGTCCTACCAATAATTGAGTATTGCTCAGTACTCACAAGCCCATACAAAAAAAAGAGACATTGCGAACATTGAAGCTATACAAAGGACTTTTACGTCTAAGATAGAAGAAACGGAAGGTGAAGACTATTGGTCTCGACTATAATCCCTGAAACTCCACTCTCTCGAAAGAAGGTGGGAGCGGTACACAATAATATGCATATGGAAAATATTTGAGGGCTTTGTCCCTAACCTTAGAAATGAAATAGAAACAAACTGGAATGAGAGAAGAGGCAGATTTTGTACTGTCCCAGCTGCGGTGGGAAAGGGGGCCATGAAAACGAGGATGGAAAATACCCTCAGAATACGAGGCCCAAAGCTTTTGAATACCCTACCAAAAGAAGTGAGGAATTTCCAGCATACCGACCTGAATAACTTCAAGAACCAACTGGAAAGATTCCTGTGCAAAGTCCCTGAGGGCAGGAGATCAGACAGCAATTCCCTCCTTCATTAAATCCCGCAAATGAGGTGGGATGCTGCAGAGAGGTCAACCACAGGTTGATCCTGAACCGTCGTTTGAACTCAAATAAAGTAACATAAAGTAAGTATATATAATTTTCATAAACTTATTCATAAAATAACAATAATAATAATAAAGAGATTATAATGAAATTTTTTAAAGTACTTTAGCTGCAGAGGACTATAAATAGTGAAAATTTGTTTTCAATCTAATCATACGTAAAAAAAGTTACTTATGGTGCATTATTTTGGATAAAAATAATAACCTGTAGGTATGAATGGTATAAATATATTATTCATTTATATGGGTCAGGAGACTGGCAGCTGCAATAAATCAAGAAAAGTGAAGAAAAATCTTTACCAAACTTTAGAAGCCATTTTCTCAAAACAACTTTTCTGCGAAACTGCTGTATATTTTGGGCTATATGTCAATAACTAAAAGATAAATTTCTATGAATTTATCACACAATGTAGCTAAGTTGAGGAACATTGTTTTCACATTACATCTCAAAAAAAAAAAAAAAAGTGAAATGCAAATTTTCTTTTAAATTTTTTTTTGAAAGGGTACTAATTAATTAATAATTAATCAGTCAGGAGGGGGAGAGCTCAGGCAGAGCGCTCATGCCAACTAATATGACCCATTGCTCTAACTCCTGCATTATTAGTACCATTATCATCAGGGTTCGAAACCGTGACTTCAGTGTCTTCACTTCGCTTATAGGAAATGGTGTTACCCACTGAGCTACTGATGCTAGCAGGGTGCAAACTAAGTAAGTATATTACACTAAAATTTAAAATAAAAACACTGATTTTTATAAAAAATAAATAATATTTAATAACAAAACATAATACAGAGCATGTCTTTTGTTTTTACTAAACATTGCCTAAGCGATTCTTGGCATTCTATAGAATTCCTAGGGGCTACGTCGTGGTCAATGTCGTAACACCGCTTCCCGGAGATCAGCGAAGTTAAGCGACATTGGGTCTGGGTAGTAGTTGCATGGGAGACCGTCCTCTGCGCCCAGATTATGTAGCGACCCGTGATTCGGATCCCACGTAAAGCTGTAGGTCCCCCTCCGTCATATGACCTTAGATGTTGCGAAAGAGGTTAAACAATCCCAATTAAAAAAAAAATAGAATTCCTAGGAATTATATACAATTGGCCAATTCGGCTTTGTTTAGTACTTTGTCTAAAAACCATTTGGCAATGCATAGAACATCTGAATTTTGTACTTTGCCTGTAACATATATATATATACAGGGTGGGCCGAAAGTCTGGATCCATTGGAAAATATTTATTTTAATACATAAATTACAACAAATGGTAAATACTTAAAATGAATATCAACTTTAACTCGTAAATGCGTATCCGTGATACTGTACAGTAATTCGTACTCCAGTATAAATACTCAAATACTTTTTTATTTCAGCCCAGAAATGGCTTCGAATCTAACAACAGAAGACCGGGTAGAACTTGTGCTCATGTACGCAAGACAGGGCGCTACACACAGAGAAGTTGCTACCGAATTCAATAGAAATCATCCTGATAAGCATCCAGTAACACATGCGACTGTTGGCAAGTTGTAAACGTTTCAAAGAAACAGGAAGTGTACATGATCGACGGCGTTCTGGTCGTCCAAAAACTGCAACTGATGAAAATACCTCTGCAATGGTATGTGAAACTTTAACGAATAGTCCAGTAAAGTCAACAAGAAGATTATCAAATGAAACACGCATCTCGAGAACGTCAATTCGAAGAATTATTAAAAATCATAAATTCCATCCCTAAGTGTCTCGATGTCAGAGGCCGCCAATTTCAGCATTTGTTATAATTTGTTGTTTATACTGGAGTACGAACCACTGTACAGTATCACGGATACGCATTTACGAGTTAAAGTTGATATTCATTTTAAGTATTTACCATTTGTTGTAATTTATGTATTAAAATAAATATTTTCCTATGGATCCAGACTTTCGGCCCACCCTGTATATATATATATAGGGTGTTTCACAACCGAGCTACCATACTTTAGGGGGTGATTTAGGGGGTGATATCGGTTAAAGAAGTTAATACAACATCGGTGCTATTTCCAACCGTTGCAGAGCTACGGACGCTTTAAAGTGCAAGGAAAAAATAAACGAGAGTATTAATCTGATGTATTTATTGCTACATTTTATGAGATACACCTTATAAATGTTCAAAATGTCCGCCTCGGTTTTCAATGCACAGCCTCGCTCGTTCCAAGCAAGAGGCCACTGCCCATTGAATCATTTCGGGGTGTTCTCGTATGTAAGCAACGGCATCCATAATCCGACGGAAGAGTTCCTCATCCAAAGATTCCGGTACCGCTGATTCAAGTAATCCGTAACATAACGACCAAAATGTGGTGGCGCCCCATCGTGCTGAAAGAACATCCTGCGCCTTGTCTCCAAGGGCACGTCCTCCATCAAAAGCGGCAATTTGTTCGTCAGGAAGTTCCGATAAATATCATCAGTTAATCGTTGTTCCAAAACGAACGGTCCAATCAGCTGATCTCCAATTACACAGCATCAAACATTCACCGAGAATCGATGTTGAAAATTTCCTTCAACGGTACGGTGGGGATCGGCGGACTACGAGTGGGACTTTCGTCTATTGTTAATTCCATTCCGAATGAATTGTGCTTCATTACTAAACAGTATGCGATTAAGAATTTGGCGATGCATAACCAACCATCCACTGGCAAAATTTAACACGTTTCGTAATCATCCGGTTGAAGAGCTTGCACACGTTGCAAATGATAGGGATACAAACCCTCTTCATGTATGGTTCGCCACACAAGCGATGCGGATTCACGAATTCGTCTAGAAATCCTCCAAACTCCTAGAAATCCGTCGTGCTACATGTTCTTGGTTACGGGAAACAATTGTCCCTGTGTTCGGAAAAAGTCTTCGATATTCCACAACTGCTGCTCTACTGTTAGCATCACACAATCCATAAATGAAATGGATATCAGCGTATTCAACGGGTGTGAACTGTTGATTCATTTTGATTGTTCACCTTAGTGCAACACAGTGTCTCGTACCACAGATCAGAACCAACTGAAATAAAAAACTGAGGATTAATAGTGGTAACTTCGTTAACCGAAACTACCACCATTGCTGCCATCTATCGAAATACACACAAGTAGGGATTTGTTGTTTGCACATCTTAAAACGTCCGTAGCTCCGCAACGGTTGGAAATAGCACCTATGTTGTATTAAGTTTTTTACTCGATATCACCCCCGAAAGTATGGCAGACCGGTTGTCAAACACCCTGTATATTCGTTATATTGTTATATTAATTCTAGATTAGGTTAATCCCTGACAGAAGTTGTTTATAAATTTTCTCCTAAATTTCATTGGTCACACAAAATGATAACTCCTGAAATTTGTCACAATTCGACAAAATATTTTTTTTTATTTGGCTTCAAGATTACAAGAAATATTCTTGATATAGAGAACTTACAGAATGACAATTTAGATTGTACAAAGTTACCTTGAGTTTCAGAAACTTCATATGCGATTAAATAAGTTAATTCAGGGGCTTAATTTTTCCAGAGAAAATAGATAAATATATCATTTAAAAAAGTTTTCTCTAAACGGATTTGATTCCAAAGAAAATCTCGGCCTATATATATATATATATATATATATATATATATTATATATATATATATATTATATATATATATATGAGCTTGAACTCAGAATGGTCCACTGAGGTTTTTTCATGATACACACAGACGTGCATGAAACAAGAATTTCTTCTGGGAAAATTAAATCACTATAGTCCGAATAAGTAATGGTAAATTACAAACACTATAGTTTTTTCTTGTTCCATGCACGGTCTGTGTGTATCATGAAAAAACCTCATGGGACTATTCTGAGTTCAATCCCATCATGAAACGGACATGTTATGTGCCTTGAAAAATGGACTCTCAATTTTGCCAGTTGAGGTTTAAGTTTTGTTTTTGGCTAAAAATACAACAGTTACCCCTTTTTCTTTGATGTATTCAATCCGACGCGAATACAACGAGTCCTTTGCTTATATTGACGTTCTAGATATCGTAGGATAGGTGTACTAGTTGTAACCCCTAGATCCTGTTCCAAAGCTGGATCTTATCTGTTTTGCAAATAGCTGGTGAGGAAGCTATATTTTGGGGCCTCTTTGCGAGTGACCCGTTGCTCACGTCGGCTAACATCATGAAAAAGAAGAAACTATAGTGTTTGCCATTTACCATTACTTATTCGGACTATAGTGGATTTAATTTTCCCAGAAGAGTTCCTTGTTCTATGCACGTCTGTGTGTATCATATATACTGTATATATATATATATATATATATATATATATATATATATATATATATCTATATAGATATATATATATATATATATAAGACTTATATATATATATATATATATATATATGTGGAAAAGTGTTTCCACAGGAAAAATAAATTTGTGTTAAAAATTTAGACATTCTGTTTGTATGAACTTAAAATATTAATTCTTTAAAAGATATTATTCTACTCGTATAAATTAAAACATGACTCCGTTAGAATTCCTAATATTTGTGTGAATCGCCTTTATGCCCAGAAGATTCTCTGGCATCCCCTCGATAGCCTAACGAGGCTCTCCACCATAGCCACGTCTAGAATCTTAAACAGAAATTCCTAAATTCTAAATGTTCTTTCGACTATTATAAACCACAATTATGTAAATTCTTCTGTTAAAAAGAGTTAAGGTGTCGAACCACCATTATATAAATTCTTAACTAATATCAGTGTTATAATAGGACTTTGTGATTTAACAATCTTGCGTAAACGTGGCAACACGAACCTCCTCGAGGAAAATCACCTCCAGGGAGGCAGTTCGTGGCACACCTCTCGAGTGGTTAGTCAACCAAATTGGGTTCTCGTTCGTTCTTACTACTCTCTAAGCAAGTGTTGTGTTAAGGGTGTTTATTAGTGATTTCAAACTTGTAGAAATAAAGGACTAACAAAGGAAAACTCGTCTTTATATCCTTCCAACGGAGAACAGCATTCCCTTCTCTCACGGACTGAGAGAGAGCGGACGCCAACAACCGAGGGTATAAATTGTTGTCTTCGAATTCGCAGTCAGAATAAAATAAATTAAACGGTATAAACTTCCTTGTGGGTGCGAGGAAGTGACATACTGAGACGACCTTTAACGGATAAACATCATATCCGACATATGTATATATAATTATATACACTATGTACCTTCCTTTCAACCTTTCAAATGTTCTGTGCCATGATTCCTCATTTCACGACGGTCAAACATGTCGCCCCTCCTCTCGAGTTGGCCTGGTGAAATAGTGAGTTGGTTTCTTGTACTCTCCACCTCACATAGCCAGGTACGCCCGGCTCATCGGGGATTCTTCTGAGCTAGTCGTCTAATCTTCTTTTGAAGACACCATTCGTCTTCCTTAGGTCTTTCGGCAGCTGATTAAACAGCACGGCACAGTCTTCCTTTTCTACTTTCCACTGTTGTTTGGGGAGTTACAGGGTTCAGAGTAAGATTAGGGACTAGTTTCTCCATTATTTTCCAAGTGTAAATAATGGTGTATCTCTCTCTTCTCCTTTCCGGTGAATATAGGTTTAATTTGCGTAACCTTTCCCGGTAATTTACTTCTTTGCTCCCATTTCAGTTTCGGAACAAGGAGATTGTGCTCTCACTGTACAATTCCCTTGTTCGGCCGTACCTGGAGTATGCTGTGCAGTTCTGGTCGCCCACCCTCAGGAAAGATATTGAGAGGCTGGAGCGAGTGCAGGCGAGGGCCACAAAGTTAATCCCTTCCGTTAGGCATATGGGCTACAATCGACGGTTACGCGCCCTGAACTTGTTTTCGCTTGAAACTCGGAGGCTGCGCGGTCAACTGATCGAGGTTTTCAAGCTCTTACGAGGGTTCAACGATGTCGATTTTAGAAGTATGTTCAGTTTAAATGATAACCCAACTCGCAACAATGGTTGGAAGTTGGATTTGAAACGGTTTAGGACTAGTGTGTGTGGGAATTACTTTACGTATAAGATCTGTGACACATGGAACAGGTTACCTTCGGAAGTTGTGAACAGTTCCTCTGTGGATCAGTTCAAGAAAAGGTTAGACGAAATCTTGCACACTATTTGAGTGTGTAAAGACATTTAGGACCTCAGTCTGCGGAAATTTCTTTTCCTATAAATAGTTAATATCTGGAACCAACTTCCCTCAGAGGTTGTTTCCAGTCAAAGTGTAAATCTGTTTAAAATAGGCTAGACAAAGTACTGAACACACTCATAGTTTAAGATTAAACCTCAGAAAACTCTGCAGGAGTTCGCTTGCTCGGTGTCTCTGTGAGCAAGCTAAATATAGAGCTATTTATATCTCCACTTTCCTGTAAAATTTCCTTGGCTACTTTTCCAGGGTCAAGGTATTTTCTTCAACCTTTTTCCGTACCTGCTTCTGGCAGGGAGGGAGCGGAGGGTGGGGGGAGAGCCTTCTACTTTTCTATCCAGTTTTCTACTACTGCTAGGATAGTTGAAAGAAAAATACAAAATTTTCTCTGGCACCCGTTGCCATTGGTACCTCCTCGGTATGGGCCGCAAGGCCTTTTGAGGTACTTCTTTTCCTTGTAACTCCTTGTAACTCCTTGATCTTGGCTGTGAAGCTTCTCTAAATCCCTTCTAGCTGTCTAATGTCTTCTTTTTTATATGGGGATGTTAGGACCGAGCAGTATTCCAATTTGGGTACGATCAGTGTTTTCAGTAGAGGAATCATTATATTTCTATCCCTTTCTCTTCGTGTAAAGGTTCTCAGTATCTACCCAGTTATTCTCTTTTCTCTGTTTACTGTTATCTTATGTTGTGTTTCAAATTTCGCATCATCACTCATTACAACCTTTAAATCTTTTGCTTTAAAATTTCTTTGAATTTCCTGTCCATTTGGGGTATAGTATTGCATGGATTTTAGATCCTTCCTTTTTTCCGTACCGTAATAGCTGAAATTTCTCGGTGTTAAACGTCATATTGTTGTCTTCCGTCCACTTGTAGATTCTGTTTATGTCGGTTTGTAGGGATCTTATGTCTTCTGTGTTTCTTATTTTTCTACTGATCTTTGTGTCATCCGCAAAGGATGTTACTGTGCTGTCTCTGGTAACTTCCTCATCTATGTCAGTTAGCATGATTATGAAGAGTAGTGGAGCTAATACTGTTCCTTGTGGTATTGAGCTGAGGACCTCTGATTCTGATGAAGATATTCCTTGTACTGTAACGACTTGCCGCCGCTCACTAAGGAAATTATATATCCATTTCCTTACTTTTCTTGTTATTCCCATATATTTCAGTTTATGTATTATGATTCCATGTTCATACTTGTCGAACGCTTTGACAAAGTCTGTGTATATTATATCATAGTTTTCATTATCTTCCAGTGCATCAATAATGTTGTTGCAATGTTCCATTAGTTGTGATAGGCATGATCTGCCTGACCGAAACCCATGTTGTTATTATTTCATTTTTTCTGAGTTTCCAAAAAGTCAAAGATTTTTCTCTAACTATTCTTTTAAATGATTCTGATGAAGATATTCCATGAAATGTAACGACTTGCCGCCGCTCACTAAGGAAATTATATATCCATTTCCCTACTTTTCCTGTTATTCCCATATATTTCTGTTTACAGTATGTACTATGATTCCATGGTCATACTTGTCGAACGCTTTGGCAAAGTCTGTGTATATTACATCATAGTTTTCATTACTTTCAAGTGCATTAATAATGTTGTTGTAGTGTTCCATTAGTTGTGATAGGCATGATCTTCTTGACCGAAATCCATGTTGGTTATCATTTAATTTTTTCCGAGTTTCCAAAAAGTCATAGATTTTCTCTCTAACTATTCTTTCAAATATTTTAGCGAGATGAGATGTAAGTGACACTGGCCTATAGTTTTTGGCCTCGGATCGATCTCCTCCTTTACATATTGGGGCTATGCTCGCTCTCTTCAGGATGCCCGGTATTTCTCCCATGTCTAGTGATCGTCTCCATATCCAACATAGGGGCTCTACGATTGCATTCTTGCAGTTTTTGATCAGTGTAGCATTCCATTTGTCCGGTCTTTCCGCAGAATATGCTTTTACTTTCCCTATAGCTTGTGTAATATCATATATCGTAAAGTCGAAGTCCGTTATACTTTCCCCTTGTAGTTCTTCTTCAAAGAACACGTTTCTCTCACATATCAGTTTGTCAGTTTTTGGAATACTGAAAGATGATTCGCACTGAGATCTTAATATTTCAGATACTTCTGTTAGGTCATCAGATAAGCATTGGCTTAATTTTTCAAAGGTCCGATAGTCGTGTGATTTTTCGACTTCTTTTATTTTTGTAAAATTATAGAAGCACTTTGAGTTAACCTTTATCGCTTCCATAGTGTCGTTTTCTTCTTTTTCGGTATGCTTCTCAATTAGTTCCAGTATGGCACAATCGATACTCTGCAGTTTATCATTTAATATTTTTCTGATGTTGTTGTCTTTGCAGTTACTTAATTTTGCAGTCACTCTTTTTCTCTTCGGAACAATGACCTTTTTGTCTCTCGAACCTGCTTCTCTTTCCTCTTTGTTGTATTTTTGGGACGTCTTTCCACAATTTCCAACGTCATCTCCTCTAAGGTCATTAGTATCTCTTCCGTTGTCTTGGCCTTGAAGATGGTTTTCCAATCTATTACTTCCATGCTGGATGCAACACCTTCCCAGTTTATAGCTTTGGAGTGAAAATTAAAAATTTCGAATTTCCTTCTTTCTGTTGTTCGTGTTCTTTCCTTTCCTGTTGCTTTTATATTGGTTGTTATTTCAATAATGTTGTGATCCGATATTATAGTTGGGGTTATTTCTACATTATCAATTAGGTTGCTGTTGTTTGTGAATACCAAATCTAGGCAGTTGTTTTTTTCTTGTGTTTTCTGTTATTTCTTGTGTTAACATAAATACATCAGCTAGAGCTGATAAATAAATAAAAAAAATATTAAAAAATATATATATATATATATATATATATATATATATATATATATAATACGAGGACCACTCAATATATTTTGCCCCACCTTTTTTTTTTCTTTCCAAGTTTCCTTGTAAGTTCCAGAAATTTTGTGCACAAGTAGTTACATACCTATTTTACAAGTTTTTATTTTTCCACATAGTCTCCATCCTTTTCTACTGCTTTCCTCCACCTCGAAAAAGGGCCTTTATTCATTGCTGGTAAAAGTCTGCTCGGTTCCGCTGGAGCCACCTCTTAACCTCCTCAAGAACCTCATCGTCACTCTGAAACTTTCTTCCACGAATAGCATCCTTCATTGGCCCAAACAAATGGAAGTCTGAAGGTGCCAGATCCGGGCTGTATGGAGGGTGGGGTAACACAGTCAAGCGCATTTTTGTGATGGCCTCTCTTGTTTGCAAACTGTTGTGTGGTCTTGCGTTATCGTGCAAAAGAAGGACGTCTTCCAGGTTTCTCTCCGGTCGAACTCACTTTATACGTCTCTGGATTCTCTGTAGGGTAGCAATATGTGCCTCTGAGTTGGTTGTTTGTCTTTTCTTCATAATGTCCACCAGAATCACCCTTTCATGTCCCAGAAGATAGTGGCCATAACCTTTCGTGCAGAGGGAGCCATTTTGAATTTTTTCTTGCGTGGGGAGTCTGCCTGCATGATGCCACTCCATGGATTGGCGTTTTATTTCAGGTTCAAAGTGGTGTACCCAATTCTCATCCCGTCACAATTCGTGAGAGGAAGTCACCCCTTCTGTCTCGTATTAACCAACAACTCAGAGGCAATTTCTTTTCTTTGGGCTTTGTGATCTTCAGTCAGTTGGCGAGGAACAAACCGTGAACACACTTTTGAATATCCCAATTGCTGAATCATCGTATTCACACTTCCTTCACTAATTCCTAGCTCCAGTGATAGCTCTTTGTATGTGACGCGCTGAACCGAATGATGCTGTTAGCATGTTGCACAGTGTGAGATATCACAGCCGATGCCGGGCTACCGCTGCGTGACTCGTCATCGAGGCTGGCTCTCCCTCTCTCCGATGATATCACACTTTTAGACCAGCATTCAACTGTGCTTCGATCAACAACAGCATCTCCGTAAACGTTTTTTAGACGTTTGTGAATATTAAGAACTCGATAACAGCTCTCTGTTTACGACGCACATCACTGTCAGACGCCATTTTCGAAACTGTGTTAACCATCTGTTTTATACAAGGGCGTTTAAAAGTGGTTTTATAGAAGGAGGGGAGGTTCAACCTGGAAAATTCCGGTTATGTGAAGCGCAGAGAGTTCAAACTTACGGCTCAAAAGACATTTCAGCCCATGGCCTATTATTTAGCTAAGAAAAAAGGGTGGGCAAAATATATTGAGTGCCCTTAGTATATAATATACTCTATATATCAAAATATTTTTGAGATACATTCTTTCGGGTAATATTAGTGTGTGATTCTAACCCCCAAAATTAAAATGTATGTAATATGATAGAGATTTCCCTGATCTTTAATATGTTATATAACAAACTGGTTTCCACGAGGAAATTTTCCCATAAATTTCAATTTATAACTGAAAACAAGTCTAAAACTTCAGGTTCATATGAACATTATTCTTCAATTATTAACAGAACAATGAATTTCAAATCATGCATTTCATGAGGTTCATAACATATATAGAAGAGACATTTCCCTCCGTAGTATATTTCATATTTTATGAAAATGAAAAATTTATTGGCAGACCATAGTCCATATGACAAATATTAATAATACGGACTGATAATAGAATACAATGACAATTCAAATACTAAGGATAGAAATACATTTAATGCAAAATCGTACAGTAATGTCAAAATTAAGTGGAGCTACAGACAGACGTTTTCATACCATACCATAAGAATTTAAAATTTCTTTACTACTGTATTAAGCCTTTAGAAAACAAAATTATAGTTTTTTAACTAATTCTGTCTTACAATAAAATCTCAGATTTTTCTAGTGGATATATATATATATATATATATATATATTTGGAAGATGTGACTTTTATGGTTAACTGTCTATGAGCGTTTGTCTCCAGCGAAATTTTCAAAAGTTCTGACCAGCCTACATCGCAAAGCGTAATATAAAGATGATGTTCGTTACATCCTCAAATAAAAACTAAGAAGGTATGAACTTTAAATTTGTACTATATAGGCAGCTCTTCATTATCTACTGTACATAAAAGTATAAAAATAAACTCTCTACGTTAAGAATTTATTATTTTATGACGATTTCTTTTTTGAAAATTGATTTTTTAGTAGTTACTCCATTTTAATATATTTTAAATTTTAAATTACTGTATCTGACAGAACTATTGAATAACTTTATACTGATATATATATATATAATATATATATATCGGTTAAGTGACGTCATTAACTAACCGTCTAGGAATATTTTTTCGAATTTTAGATTTTCGACCGTGGTGGTCATTTAAATGCAAATAACAAAAACTATAGAGGGTACATGCGCAAAATTAGTGTCATTCTAAAGAGGAGGAACTTTTCTATAAATTTTGTTCTATATCTTTTTTGGTAAGTTTAATATTTCGCGTTTTTATTGATTTTGTTTTACGTTGCATCAGTAATTCACGGAAACGTATAAACATAAGGTTTTCAGGCTCTGTAAGACTTTTCGAAAGACATCCCACACGTCTATATAGTTAAAATAGATATTGTTCTACGAGAAATGATTATAGAAAATAAGTAGTATCTGGGGACGACCTACAAAAAGAAAGGCGTCATAAAGCGCACATAGCTAAGACATACCATATGATTTTCTGGAAAGTAGAGGAGCATATGCTAAAATCTGTATGGAAAACATTTCAAGATTTTTTCTTCCGCGATCTTTGGCGGCATTTTCGGCACTTTGATGGGATGACCTGACTTGGTATATTATGGAATCTGGCTGACATAACAATCATTCCAAAGAACTTTTTTTCTGAACATTCCTGCCAAGTTTCATCACGACTGATTAAAAAACGATGATTTTAGAAATTACCACTAGTACCGATAATACTATTACTACAAGCAATATTTGGAGATAAAATTATAAGCTTATGTTTCCAGGCGAAATTTTTCAATTCTATCAATTTTGCTCGAGCGCGCAATATTTTTGGAGTTGATACACTGACCTATGGTAAAAAAACGGTGGGAATCAGCCAGTTTTAGGAAATTTCTTAGATCTATACAGTGGCAACATTCTCACCAAGTTTCACGATGATCCGATGAGAAGTTAAGGCTGCTGCAGTCATGACAAAAAATGGAAGAAAAATAATAGGAATTTCTGCAGAGCAGAAATTCTTAATTGTTACTTATAAAGCCGAATTTCATCCAACTTACCACACTTGTATTATTGGATGAACTACTTTATACATATATATATATATATATAATTTTCATAAAAATAATATAGATATAATGATGAAATATTTTTAAGATACACTAGTTATGTAGCCCTATAAACGATGAAAATCTGATAACACTCCACCCAGTATTAAAATTTTCAGTCCAAAATTGGACAGTCTCCATAAAGAGCTTTGATTTTTCGGATGTTAGTTTTTAATTTCTTTCAGTGATGCATTTCTGTCGCATTTGTTGAATATTTACTGCAGTGCGTCTCTTTCTAGTTCACTTAAGTTGTTCGTCTTTATCATTGTGGGTTTAAAAGAGCGCTGATTAGTTAGGTGTGAATTTTAATTTATTTCGATGATGAACTTGTTTCGCATTTATTCAGTACTCACGGTCACCAGCCATTCATAAATAATGTCACTATGTTGTGGAAATATTATAGCGTCGCTCCCTAATTAAGTTACATTATACATTTTTATTTTTCTGGTTTAAAGTAACTGATCAGTAGGCTGTGGATCTTAAGTTTAGTTTTAATACACGTACTTGGAATCAATCATTTTCAAATTTCCCACATGAAGCCAAACCTAATTCCAAGTAAATATGCTCTTATATATATTTAATCTAAACCAAGGTTAAAAATTTGATATAATTTGTACTGAAAAGTAGATTACTATTGAAATAATTTACCATATTGAATTGAAAAACGTATTTGGAACGAAAATAAGAAAAATACTGTATTGGTATTCAAAAAATATTACTGAATATGCTGAATATTGAAATTTTTAATTGTAATGAATTAAAATTCCACTATATTTAATGTAAATATAAGAGGTTCAAACGTTAATTTGCTTGTACTAACCACGTTTGTTTAGTGTGTTTATCATTCCAGATATCTTTAAATTCTGACATCAGTGTAGAAAATGACCATTTCAAGTTTTATAACTTGAAATTAAGATAAATTCGCCCACCTGCAACTCCTTATTAGCAGTGAACCTCAAGTTCTATTCCATTATAAACCATTCTCTCTTCAAAAGTAGTGGGTAGTATCTTTTTTACAGAAAATATTTCTCATCTATCGGACTTTAGTTAATACTCGTTTCGTCACCTGAATTTATGCTTATTTCTTAAGTATACTTATTTCTTAAATATACTTAAATATAATTTCAACGTAAATTTTCAACAGAGGATAATTTACTGGAATGGTGCAAAGGTATGAGAACATCTCTTTCGCAACTTTATAAATTAACTAAAATTGCTCATGGCACTCCATTACATAAATAAGTGTTCAGCGACAGATTTTTGCAATTAGGTTCATACTTAATCCTTTACAAAATAAACTCTCACCTGAAACTCTTGAGAGTATACTTATGTATGATATAATGAAAGTTAAAAATTTAAGGTACAGCACTAGGCTTGCGTAATAAATAAAATAACTTAACCAAGTCTTTTTTTT